>VSMD01132567.1:0-69733 GCA_008750895.1 Mirza zaza | reverse complement strand
TCTCACTTTATTGCCCAGGCTAGAGTGAGTGCCATGGCGTCAGCCTAGCTCACAGCAACCTCAAACTCCTGGGCTCAAGCAATCCTGCTGCCTCAGCCTCCCAAATAGCTGGGACTACAGGCATGCGCCGCCATGCCCGGCTAATTTTTTTTTCTATATATATTAGTTGGCCAATTAATTTCTTTCGGTTTATAGTAGAGATGGGGTCTCGCTCTTGCTCAGGCTGGTCTCGAACTCCTGAGCTCAAATGATCCGCCCACCTCGGCCTCCCAGAGAGCTGGGATTACAGGTGTGAGCCACCGCGCCCGGCTTTTCCTGTTTTCTAATTGGATTGTTTGTTTCTCTTACTGTTGGGTTTTGAGAGTTTTTAAAAATATATTCTAGATGGTAGTCCTGTTTCAAATATGTGATTTGCAAGTATTTTTTCCCAGCTGTAGCTTGGTTTTTGTTTTTGTTTGTTTATTTGTTTGTTTTAATCTTCTTTCTTCACATGGGCTTTCACAGAGCAAAAGTTTTTAATTTTGAGGAGATCCAATTTATCAATTTTCCTTTTATAGCTCATGCTTTTGGTGTCAAGTCTAAGAATTCTTTGCCAAGCTCTAGATTCTAAGGATCTTCTATGTTTTTTCTAAAAGCACTCCATGAAAGTCTTTTACTAATTTCAGAGAGGTCACACCAGAGCTTAATGGAAGACAGTCAGTAAGTTAGAATGTAATAACAACACTGTATTAGTTTGCTCGAGTTGCCATAACAAAATACCACAGGCTAGCTGGCTTAAACAGAAATTTATTTTCTCACATATTTAGAGCCTATGAGTCTAAGATCAAGGTGCCATCAAGGTTGATTTCTGGTGAGGCCTCTCTTCCTGGCTCGTGAATAGCTGCCTTCTTGCTGTGTCCTCACATGGCCTTTCCTCTGTACATATGAAGGAAGTGGGGGTGGGGAGAGAGAGGGAGCGTGCACGTGTGGAAGCATGCACTCTCTCTGGCATCTCTTCCTCTTCATATGGCCCTTATGACCTCATTTCATCTTGATTACCTCCCTAAAGGGCCTATCTCCAAATACAGTCACTGAGGGTTAGGGCTTTAACATATGATTTTGGGCAGGGAGGATACAAGGGACTGTTGTCAGTCCCTAACAAACACAGAGTTTGACAGAGCTTCTTTGGACCACCTCTGCTGGTTGCCACAGCCAGCATTATGTGTGGGCATAGGTGCCAACACAGCCTGGCACTGGATGGGTGCCAGTCATGTGCTTGTTTGCTTAGTATGTTCCTATTCACCCCCCTTTCCCTGGTGTTCTGGGAATCACCCCTGCGCCTCCCGCTTTGGTAATGAGGTTATTACCCTAAGAACTGCTGACTTAGAGCAGTGTGTCTGTGGCACCCTGGGCATAGTTGATTAGTCCAGGAAAGGAACTCGATGCAAGTTCTGTCAATTACAATCCTTCTCTGGCAATTTTAACTCTTAAGACTTAAACTCACATTAGCTGTTCTATTATCAATGGAAAAACCAAATTCTGCCAAAATAGTTAAAGAGGTTTATTCTGAGCCAATATGAGTGACTGCTGCATGAGAAGCACAGTCTCAAGAAAGTGCACCTAAGGCGGCTGGGTTATAGTTTGGTTTTATACATCCATGGAGACAGGAATTACAGGTAAAATCATAAATCAATACATAGAAGGAAGGTATGCATTGGTTCAACCCGAAAAGGTAGCACATCTCAAAGTGGGGGCTTCCAAATCATAGGTGGGTTTTAGGGATTCTTTAGTTTGCAATTGATTGAAAGAGTTCAGCTTTGTCTAAAGACTTGGAGTCAGCAGAAAGAAATGCTTGAGTTCAGATAAAGGGGTCTGCTGTCTTTGATGTGATGCTATACCAAGTCAGGTTGGAAAGTAAGCCATATTATACAGGGTTAACTTAAGAAAAAAAAACCCGGTTAGTGAGATTTTATGGTTTGTAAGGTGTGACTCACCAGGCCTCTTAGAAATGAATTTGTGTCAGAAAAAAAAAAAAAGGTCAGAGTTCAGTCATCAGTTACCCCTTTTAGCCAAAGATCATCCCATGGAATGCATGTGCAGGCCAACAACCAGCAGGAGGTCCCAAAGCGCTAGGAAGGCTCATTCATAGAGTTGTCTATTTGGTCATCTGGAGTTGATGATAGTTTCAATATTAGTGATGACAGATTTTAGGGGAAGCACATGATTTGATCTGATTTAATAGCCAATTGTTTAAGGGATGAGAGTCGGGCCTAGGTTTCAGTCTGAAAAAACATCCTGCATTAGATCTATTCTACAAGCTATCATGATCCAGGTCTTTGTGTCTTTTTCCTTTTCCTGTATCTGGCATAGCATTTACAAGAGATAAATAATGGTAATATAGCAATAAGTATCATAAAAATAGTGAAGATCAGGCATCCAAGAAAGTCATAAGTAGAATGAGAAAGCAGTAAACAACTAGCTGAAAAATCTCCTGCATGCATCATTATATTCTTTAATCAGACTTACAATATGTTTACCCTCCTTAACAATGGGCATTTGAACCTTATGATAAATCTTATTTGCAAACTGTAGAACCAACACCAAATTAGAGTCCAATAAATTTAATTTTTCTTCTAGCCAATTGGTTCTCCATAGGTATAACATCCTGAGGAGGATATAAATCAAATTTGAGAAACATGTGGTTCTCGATGTCTAAATTGTCATAGAACTTATTTATAGTTGAAAAATCTGTTTTTCCCACCACCTTTGTGTTGCACAGTGAACTAGCATTAGAGAGAGTGAAAAAGAGATTTTGTTACAGGAGAAATCATATAATTCCACAGTGTCATTTTGTTATCTCTCCCAACAAAAAGGGCCCTTTCCCATATACCAAATGTTATGTCCTATGGGGGTGGATATTAGTGGCCAAATTTGGGAGGAATAAGGATTCCAAGTGGTTTGAGGGCATAACCATTCTCCTTTCCTATTTTCACAAAGGGAAGTAGGATGTCATGTGTTTTCATCAGCTAAAATAGCCCACTGACTTCCCATGCAGAGTATCCTCATATTATTGTATTTACGAAGAACTCAATGTATGCTAGTTGGGCTACTGGAACTACGGAATAGTTTTGAGCCTCATTGAACTTTGGCACTTGAGCTTTGCGAATACAGCATCTGAGGTCACATTTACAATCTAAAAATTTCCATAAATTTGTAGGAGCGTATATCTTCCATACATGTTTAGATTGTGACTCATCACTGAGTATTGTAGGCCATTACTTCATAGCTACCTCAGATTCCATTTGTAATAACATGGATGTGAGCCCTGTTGGGTTAGAGTACATGCTTGTTCCCACCTCTGGGTTTTGGGAGTATGTTTTTATGGTTTATCTGGTCTCTTCTAGTCATTTGATGAGTGCTGCATTATCTTTTAGGGCAGCTTCCCATCCCTTTCCCTCTTGGAATAGTATTCCTTCTATGTGGCCTATTTTTGAAAGCCAATTTTTCTCTAAGGAATGCCTGTCTTCATTAGCTATGAATTCAGCTTGTCCCAGTATACCTAACCCAATTCCAATTCCTCCAATGGTGTCACGTTTTCGTCTTTTAGATGGCCAGTTTTGGTGTATCTACCAGGAATGTTGTTGCCATTGTACACCAATGACGTCAGTGCAATTTGGATAAATAGAGTCAACCCAGCACCTCTGGGTATCCCAAACGATTGTCAGGTGATTGGAGGCTATGCCTAAGTATGCCCTTCTCTGAGTATTCCATAGGCTTCCCAGAGGTGCCCTTGCCTTAGGGTGGAATTTGTACGGTCAGGGACTTCTGTCTACCAACTGACTCCCATAAATAGTTCTTTAAGGGCAGTGACAGTGTGGTTGGTGCTGGATAAAGACATCCAGCCACAAGCACAGGGCTGGTGGTCATTCTGACAGCTTATGCTGTGGCAGCTTACACAGCAGGCAGCTAGGTTTCTTCCATCATACTCAGACAATTGTCTAAGCTTGTCCTTACCAATATGTATTGTTATGCAGTATTCTATCTGATTAGACCCCCATAATAATCATCCTGAGGCATTGTTCAATAAATATTCCTGTAAGACATTATATTTGGTGAGAACCTTATGATAGAGGTACCCTGAAAAGGGGGAACCTCAGGGAATGTTTAGAGTGGAACCCTGGACTTCATTTCATCTTGGTCAATGTCATACCAAATAATGTAGGCTCTGTTGGCAGGGAAATCAGTGAGTTTCACAGAAAACCAGGAGAAGTTTTCAGGTTTGAAGAGAAAAGGAGTGTGGGTAAGGCAAATAGAGGGGATTATGGGAATGAGAATGAGTAAGTAAAACTTTTTTTTATTTTAACAAGGAAATTCATAATTATACTCATTTTGAAAAATATACTGAGGGAGATTCCATAGATCCCAAATAATCTTTTTGGGGGTCTTAGTTAAAGCATTGAGGGTTTTCAGCAATATATTCTATAGAATGAAAGCAAGAATGAGAGTTATTTCAGGGTTCATGAGGACTGGCCTGGTCCGATGCCTCTGGAATAATGTCTACTTTGGTTGGTGCTCTAGAGCCTGGCTGAGGCTTAGGTGTCTTCCGAAATCACAGGTGGATGTCACAGACTGGCTCAGAGGTCCAGATGTGGTCAGAAATGTGGTCAGGCACTCATTTTAGTTGTGAGATGTGAATCCAAGAAATGATTCCCTTTAATTTTGCAGTACAAGAGTAAATTAAAAATACCTAGTAAGATCCTTTCTGGCAGGGTTGTGGGAGTCTTTTAGTTGATGCCTTTTCCAGTAAACAAAGTCTCCTTGCTGTAATCCACGATCCTTGGAGTTTTGGGCCCTCAGGAGCTCACTGTGGAAAGACTCTGTTACCAGCTTTGTATTGTTTAAGTTTTAAGAAGTCCTTGACAATAATGTATTTCCCCCTTGAGCAAGGCTGGCTCATATAAGCCCCCGTCTTGTCTCATAGGTGTTCCTGTTATAATTTCATAAGGTGCTAAGCAATGTTTTCCAATAGGAGCGGATCTAAGATTAAGCAAGACCAGTGGGAGAGCTTTTAGCCAAGTGAGGTTAAAAGCCTCCATTAACTTAGCTAATTGAGCTTTTATTGTTCCATTTGTCCATGCTACCAACCCAGAGGATTGAGGATGATAGGCACAATGGAAATGTTGTATTATGGGCCAGATTTTGCAAATAGATTGAACAACTTGTCCAGCAAAATGAGTCCCATGATCACTATGTAGCTCAGAAATGATTCCCCAAACTGGAATGATTCTTTCCAACAATATTTTGCCTACTGTTTAGCCAGTAGCCCTCCAACAAGGAAATGCTTCTACTCAATAAGCAAACATACAAACCAGTACCAACACATATTTATAATTTTGAGATGGCAGCATCTGGATGAAATCCAGTTGCCATACTTCAAATGGCCCTGCAGGCAAAGGAAAATGACCTTAGGAGCCATGTAAGGTCTTGCCAGGGTTATGTTTTGGACATATAGTACATTGAGAGGATACTTTTTGGGCTATTGTGGGGGATGGTTTCCAGAAATATTGGTTTCCACATGATAATCCTTTCTTAAGGACCTAATGAGTCATTTCCTGAATAAACTGAAGGAGAGGTCATTGTGTACCTATAGGAACTGTGGGTTTTTTGTTAGGGCCTAGCCACAATTCTTTACTTGGCTCAAATACACCTGCCTTTTGCTGCCAGATTTGTTTCTCTCTAGGGGTTTATGCCTGTTGGTATTACAAAAGAACATTAGTGTGAGTAGTGGCAGGATGAAGGGTGCATTCTTATATAGGACAGGCCATCTTTCCCAGGGTAACATTCTTTGCTGTAGCATCAGCTAGATTATTTCCTTTTGCTTCTTCAGTGTTATCTTTTGAGTGCCCAGGAATTTTTATGATTGCAAGCCACTTGGCATTTGAATTGCTTCTGATAGCTCCAAGACTTGGTGCCCACTTCGTATAGATTGCCCGGATGAGGTGAGAAACCCCCTCTGTTTCCATAGCATGCCAAAATCATGGGCTACTCACAAAACATATTGGCTATCAATGTATATGTTTGCCACCTTTCCTTCAGCCAATTTGCAAGCTCTAGTTAATGCTATTAATTCAGCCATCTGGACTGATTTAACTCCTTGGAGTTGAGCACTTATGTCTATCATGGAAGTGATGGCATATACTGCCCCATGATGCCCCTGATTGTCCCTTAAATAAGAACCATCTGTGAACAAAATTAATTCAGCATTCCTGATAGGAGTTTCCTGTAAATCTTCCCTAAGGGAGAGTAAGATATCAGTTAGTAGACTGCGCGTTCTTCTCGTTGTTCACCTGGAAGAGGGAACAGGGTTAAAAGTGTTACAGTATTTGAAAGTGATAGTAGGGGCAGAAAGCAAGAGTACCTCATAAGAGACAGAATAGTGTTGAGTGTGGTGATAGTTTAGGAAGGTTCCACAGAATGGGAGGCATAAATGGTTAATGGGGACCCCAGGACAAATTCTTTAACATTCTTACATAAAATGGCCACAGCTGATATGGCCCTCATGCAAGAAGGATATCCTCTTGTTACTGGATCTTACTGCTGGCTGAAATAACCAATCCGTCTGTGACTGTGGCCATGTTTTTGAGTTGATACTCCTAGAGCATTTTCATTTTGTTTTGTGTCAAAAAGGAAACAGGGAAGGCTGTAGTTGGGACTGCCTAAAGCAGGTGCTTGGGTGAGAGCCAGTTTTAAATCCTCTATGCATTGTTTCCAAACCCTTTCTTTCCAGTAGATTGGGTTTGGTGGAGTCTGTTTTAGTTTTTTTGCATAAGGGCCAAGCCATTAATGGGTAATTTGGAATCCAGCTTATGCAATAGCCTGTTAACTCGAAGAACCCTCTTAACTGTCTTTTCGTTTTGAGCACCAGAAAGGTCATGGTGGCAGAGATTCTCTCAGGGTTTATTAGTAGCCCCCTCAGGGAAATCATATATCTAAGTGTTTAACTCAAGGAAGACAAAATTGCAATTTATCTGTGGACACTTTGTGTCTGTTCAAGGGGAGCAGTTGCAACAGGTGGACGGTGCCTTCTCTGTATTTTGTCAGGGTGGATGAACACAACAACAAATCCTTCACATACTGAATTAGGACAGATTAATTTGGAAATTTGATATTGTCTAAATCTGCTTTTAATATTTGAGAAAAACAAGTAGGACTCTCAGAATAACCCTTGGACGAGATTGCCCTTATATATTGGCAATCTTCCTAAGTGAAGGCAAAAAGACACTAGCTATTCTGCTCTGCAGGTATGCTAAAGAAAGCACTATATAAGTCAATGACAGAGAAGTGGCTGGCACTGATAGGAATATTGGATAGCAAGGTGTTGGGGTTAGGGACAACAGGATGTCTGTGAATTATTATTTTATTTATGGCTCTTAGATCCTGAAGGAATCTCCACCTTTTCCATTTGGCCTTTTAACTGAGAGGATTGGTATATTACAAGGGCTGGTGTAAGGCATTATGAGTCCCTTGTCTAAGTAGTCCTGAATGATTGGTTTAATTTCTAGTAAGGCTTCAGGTCTAAGGGAATGTTGTTTAATGTTTGGCAGGGGTTTAGATTTATCTATGGTTATCTCTATAGAAACTGCTGACTTAATTCTTCTGATACCCATAGAAGAAATTGCCCATAAAGAATCTGGTACTATGCATAAGAAAAGCTCCAACTCCCCCTGTTCGAATTCTTGATTAACTTTAGCAAGCATAACATTACATGTGGGCTTTTGTGAGTCTTCTGTGTCTCCCAAATTAAGAATCATTTGTCCCTTCTGTGAAAAAAGAGATGTGGGCATTATGGGTCTCTAAATCTCATCCTAGCAGATGTATGGGGCCGCTATCTCCTATAAGGAAAACGTGATGCTCTATTAGTTCTCCTAATTGAAATTGAAGGGGATTTGATTTAAAAGCTGTAATTGGGGAGTTTGAAATCCCTACCATTTGAACTTTTGCTTTCCTCCAAGGGAGAGAGTTTTTAACCAAGGTAGGGTTGAGGACCGACAGTGTAGTACCAGTGTCCACAAGGGCTCTGGTGTCTTCCCCATTTATGGATATTTCTATTTCCCCTAAAGTGTTCGTTAGAGGTAGAGGGAAAAATCCTCTCTATTCCCTCAGAGCATCTCTATTCTGATTTTTGAGTTCTTTCAGTGGCTTCCTCTGGGACATTTTGGCCCCTTTGTGCAAGCACCCATTTAAGTCTTTTGCAATCCTTTTTAAGATGTTCTTTCGTTTTGCAATAGTGGCAAATTGCTTCCTTCTTTGGCTTATTTGGATCTCTGGGAGGAATGTAACACTTGTAACCTTCTAACTTGGTTACTAAGTTGCTTTAGTTGTAAATTCATAATCTTTAGGGGCTATTTCCTTTTCCTTCTTAATGATAGTTTGTGACAATTGGTAAGCTAGAGTGGCTAGATTGTTGGTGGGGAAAGAAGCCTAAGCCATATTATTTCCCTTTATCAAAGTGATTAATGCATCATCTAAGCCTTGTGCAAATCCAGAATTTAGCAGAGTGTCACTTCTGCCATGCTCAAAGTTTTCAGGAGGTATCCTTGAATGTTGCTTGAATGTTTTTTCAAACCTGATATAAAAATCAGGTATGGTTTTGTTTGGGCATATTTTACATTGTTGTACTTTTGCCCAATATATATAACCTTGGGAAATATCTGTGGCAAATTCTTGCAGAGGTGTTTGCAAAGCTCCCTGCATTTTTCTCTCCTATTTTCATCTATTTTGTCAAAATCTTGTAAAGGCTATTTCCAATCCATTACCCTAAACCATTCTTTGGCTTTATTTCTGGGGACCAGTAACTCATTTAGCTGATATAGGTCAGAAAACCCTGGATCATAGGTCTTAAGTGTTAATTGGAATTCCTTGGCAAACCCAAGGGGGTCTTGAGTTGGGTTGGAGAATCTAAATACCAGGACCTTTAATTCTGATTTGATCCAGAATGTATACAATATGTTAGGATCCCCTCTCTTGGTGGGTTTTATTCTAAAAGGAGAAATTACTATTTTATCTTCTCCTCCAGCTATTTCTGGTCCCTTTGTGGTTTGAGGTGAGAGAATAGGGGAAGGAAGGGAGGAAAAATGAAATCGTCCAGACAAGGAAGGTCAGAGAGCAGAGGGTTAGGAGGAGCAGAAGGAGAGACAGTTTCTGGTGCCTTCCTAATTTCAAAAGTGACTTCTGCTAGTTTCTTTAATTCCAAGACAGTCCCAAACGTTTTCTTAGTAACTTCCTGGAGGGAGGCAAGTTTATCATTCCCTCTTTTGGATGATTCCAGGTGCCAGCTATGGTACAACCCCCATTCATTTTCCTTGATTCAAGAGCCTAATTTCTCTGATTTAGCCCACAAGGAAACCAATTTGGGAATGTGAAGGTTCTGCATTTTGGAAACATTAGACCTAGGTAGTCCTTAGTAAGATCTTAGCATTTACACAAATATTTGCAAGTAGTGGCACTGTAATTATCAAACATAAAACCATCTGGGGTGCCCAAAGGGGGCCGTTCTCCTTGCTTTTGCTCATTTTTAGAGGGTTTGCTCCCCATTTTTCTTTAAGGGGAAGAACAGAACTGTAGCCTAAGGTTGAGTGTAGTGGATCAGAATGTCCTGATTGTGGGCAGGACTCCACAGTATTTCACCACCCTGCTCTCTTAAGTGTCTCAGTTTCTCTCTTTGGGGGTCTGTTGCTTTTGAGAGGGCTCAAAACACTGAGTGATCAGCTCTTATATGTGTTTCCTGGATGAGCCTTCTTTTAGTTAATTTTTTGGAGGGGTTCCCTGATAGGGCCACTGCATATCTCCGAGAGTCACCCCAGACACTCCCACTGGGCCCCTGGTCATCCAGGAGCACCTTTTGGCAGGGTAGAGCAAAATTCCCTTTCTCTTTGGAGCTGGGAACTCAGTCTCTCATTTATCTACAAAAAGGACATTTCAGTTTCTCATGCAAATGGATAAACATGCCAATTGAGCTTAATTTTGGGAGGAAAAGTCAGTGGAGAAGACCCTTTTGAATGTCCCTCCTAATAAAAATTAGGATCACAAACTGCAACTTCCTAGGAAAATAACAGATATCTCAGACCAAGGACTTTCAACCAAGAGCAGGGAGGTCCAGGGCTCAGGAGGACTTACCGGTATCATCTGAGGAGAGCTCAAAGTTGGGAGGGAGGTGTCAATGGGCCCATGCTGGTACCTCAGCACTGTGTTTGGGTGACTCTTTGGTGGCCCTGAGTCTTTTCTGAGCCCCACATTGGGTAGGCAGGAATCATCAGTGGAAAAACCAGATTCTGCCAAGAAGTTTATTCTGAGCCAGTATGAGTGACTATGGCATGAGGAGCACAGTCTCAAGAGGTCCTGAGAAAGTGTGCCCAAGGCAGTCGGGTAATAATTTGATTTCATACATTCATGGAGACAGGAATTACAGGTCATTAGTTTGGCCTGAAAAAGCAGGACATCTCAAAGTGAGGGCTTACAAGTCATGGGTGGGTTTTAGGGATTTTTTAGTTGGCAATTGGTTGAAAAGGTTAAGCTTTGTCTAAAGACCTGGAGTCAGTAGAAAGGAATGCTTGAGTTAAGATAAGGGGGTCTGCTACCTATTATGTGATGCTATACCAGAGTCAGGTTGGAAAGTAAGCCACATTATACTGGGTTAATTTAAAAAAAAAAAAAAAATAACCTCGTTTAATGAGATTTTATTGTTTATAAGGTGTGACTCACCAGGCCTCTTAGAAATGAATTTGGGCAAGAAAAATAAAAGGTCAGAGTTCAGTTCTATCTTCCTAAAGAAATCTAAACATGGGGACCCTTGGTGGAGGTCATGTTCTGCCATGTAGACTAGGAAACAGGGATGATAGGTTTGCTGTGAGAAAGAAAATGGACCAGAGGCAAAGAGAGAGAAAGAGGCAGAAAGAAGTGACAAAGAACATTCTAGACCTAACCCCTCTCTTGCTATATCCTGTCCTTGGGTTCTATGCAACACTGAAGAATAAATTGCCCTGTTTGCTTTGAGGGAGTTGAGGGGGCAGGAAAGAATAGGGAAGAAAAAGCAGCCCCACTGAACTCCTGCCCAATCCCCTCTTCCTGCCTATCCCAGTGACATATTTAGTCCCCTTAAAACTGACCTTCTAAGTTGGCATACTCTTTAGAGCACCTCTGTCCAATAAAATGTAATGCAAGCCACATATGTAATTTTCAATTTTCTAGAAGCCATATTTAAAAAACAAAAAGAAATAGGTGAAATAAATTTTAACAATATATTTTATTTAACCCAGTGTATCCACAATATTATCATTTCAACATGTAATCATTTCAACATGCAACTCTGAATTTTAAAAATTGTGCCAGGTGATTATCATGCAGAAGGTTTGGGAAACAAAGACTATATGTTGCCTCAAGAAACTTGGAAATTCTTCTAGAAAGTGGAGGCTGAAAGAGGAAGGAAGTGTCCCCAGCCAGGCTAACCTCTGGGCTTCAATGAGGCTTCTCTGTGGCAGCTCTGTGCCCTGGAAGCCAGGGGCAACCATATGAGGATTTAGGATTTCAGTTTGTAACCAACTTGACCACCTCCCTGAGCCCCCTTCTAAATAAGTCTGTGATTCTAGTTAACTGCTAAGAGTTAAGAGTAGAGACTCTCTTCCTCGTCAACATCATACATTTATCTATCTGTCTGTCTGTCTGTCCATCCACCTGTCCATCTGTTTATCTGTCCATCTACCCACACATCTCTATCATCAGATGGGCTCTGTATTTCAGGCTTGCCTCTGTGCCTCTTATTAGCTCTGTGACTTTGAGCAAATTATCTAACTTGTCTGAGTTCCTCTTTGCACACCTGTAAAATGGAGATAATGATATTGCCTGCCTACCAGTCATAGAATGAAGATTAAATTAGTCAAGTATGGAAAATGTGAGGATGAAAAGCACAATGGCATATAATAAATGGTGGCCATTATTATGCATAGATCTCCTCTCTAAAGCTGCGGTCCCCAACCCCCAAGCCGCAGCCAGGGTAATGATCAGTGGCCTGTTAGGAACACAGGCTCCCGCGGTGATGTCAGCCCTGCCCCACACACAGGAGGTAAGCAGTCCGGTGAGAGAGCAAATGAAGAAGCTTCATCTGTTTTTGGGTTTTTTTTTTTTCAGAATATTATGGGGGTACTATTACAGCAAGGTGTACAGCTAGTGTTACAGCTTTTAGAGCTGGAGAAAAGTCTCTATCCCGCCAGCAGGCTCAGCCAACTTCTGACCACCCTTCCTTATTCTCCTCCTGCTTTTATACCCTTGGAAGGATTCAAAAGGCGTCCAATCAGCAACAAGCTTTAACATCCAATCGGCAACAGTAGGATTCAAAAAGTGTCCAATCAAGATGGCGCAGCCAGCCTGGCCGGACTACTGGAGCAGGTAGCCCAGCACCGAGTGGAGCGGGGACCCTGACAGCAGCGAGGCCTGGCCCCAGCAGCGTGCACCCGCCCGGGCTTCCAGCCGGCCTGCGCAGCGGCCCTCAGGGATGCAGAGCGGCCGGGAGGCGGCCAGCGGCTGCGTCCAGGCGCTTGACAGTTTTTCCCTGTCAGTACAAATGTTTAGGTTACATATATTGCCTTTGCCCTGCCTGAGTCAGAGTTACAAGTATGTCCATCCCCCAGATGGTGCGCACCACACCCATTAGGTGTGAATATGCCCATCCCATCTGTTTTTACAGCCACTACAGCCGCTCCCATGGCTCACATCACTGCCTGGGCTCCCCCTACCCCCAACCCCCGCCCCCCATGGAAAAATTGTCTTCCATGAAACTGGTCCCTGAAGCCAAAAATGTTGGGGACCTGGGGATAACTGCTCTAAAGGACTGACAGCTTTCCTACTGACAGTAGGAAGAACAGAAAAGGCCACATACAAAGACTTAAGAAACAGAGACACTTCAAATTTTGATGTGTTAGTGGATACCTAAGGCCTAGCACAAAACTTCCAGTGCACATTTGGGTTTCCACTTAAAGACCAAGATAAAATTAAAGCCCTTTCCTTGTCTTAACCTTAGATTATTCAAAGAAAATTCTTCTGGTGCAATTGATCCTTCTCCTTCCCTTTCCAGTAAGTTAACGAGAGTCTGCAGATCTTTTAACATTCTTATTGAACACACCCACTTTCCATTCTCCCTGCAAGTCACGAGCCTTTGCTTCTGTCATTCCAAGTGATTTTCCCCAGGAACATACATAAGTAATTTTAAATAGTGGCCCTGGAAACTGCTTTACTGTTAGAAAAAGAACTCCTAAGGAGATCTGAAAGGAGGTTTAGCAAGAGTCCACTTATATCCCCACAGAGCTAAATGCCCCTGTTATGATGGAAAGAGGGCTTCAGAAAAAGAAAAATAAACAGCAGAAAATTCAGCTGGAAGAGACTTTAGAAAACTTTTAACAAAATTTTTCTTAAATATTGCTCCCCCAAGCACCTGCCCAGCCCACACTTGCATAGTAGCCTTTGCCATGTTGCAATATGGTTGTTAGTGTACCTGTCTTGTCTGCCAACTTCTTTTTTTTTGAGACAGAGTCTCACTTTGTTGCCCAAGCTAGAGTGAGTGCCGTGGCGTTAGCCTAGCTCACAGCAACCTCAATCTCCTGGGCTCAAGCGATCCTCCTGCCTCAGCCTCCTGAGTAGCTGGGACTACAGGTATGTGCCACCATGCCTGGCTAATTTTTTCTATATATATTAGTTGGCCAATTAATTTCTTTCTATTTATAGTAGAAACGGGGTCTCACTCTTGCTCAGGCTGGTTTCAAACTCCTGACCTCAAACAATCCGCCCGCCTCGGCCTCCCAGAGAGCTAGGATTACAGGCTTGAGCCACCGTGCCCGGCCTAGTCTGCCAACTTCTGAGATCATGAAAACAGGGATAAAGTCTTACTCATCTGAGCTCCCAGCACTGTACTTGATACATAGTAAGTAATGAGTAAATGTCTGATAAATTAGTATGCATTTGGATTTGTAGGAGTCCATCATGGCATGGTATCTGGCATTAAAGAAAAAGATCAGAGTGAAATCTTTAGTTCCTGTCTTTTTGGTTCCTAGGACTTGCCTTTGTTATGTTTTTGCACTTCATGGGGCCAAGTTTTTGTAACATGTGGGTGACATTTTAGACGGCATTTAAAATATGGCTAATTGAGGTCCCAGGGAAAACATAATTATCAGTTTGGGATTTCAAAGTGCTATGAGAATTAAAAATCCTCAACCTACCATACCTTTACAATGGCCATTTTACTACCAAGTGGAAAGAGTCTGCCTGAGAATGAAGCCTACAACAAAGGAAATAAGCCTTAAGTGAAGGAGAGAAAGGCGTCTTCCTGATGACATTATCCGAGTACCTGGATCCAACCATACCTGAATGAATCAGTATGCCTGCACTTGTCTCTTATATGAGCTGATATATATTGGCTTTTCATTGAAGACAGACCAAGTTAGTCTTCCATCACTTGTCACCAAAAGAACACTAATGAATAGAATAAAGACCAAACAATTAGGGAACAATAAAAGCCAACATGTATAAAGTGTTATGCTTCATAATAGTGATTACACCCGGGTGTGGTGGCTCATATCTGTAATCCTAGCACTCTGGGAGGCCGAGGTGGGAGGATCGCTTGAGCTCAGGAGTTCGAGACCAGCCTGAGCAAGAGTGAGACCCTGTCTCTACCAAAAATAGAAAAAAAGTTAGCCAGGTATGGTGATGTGCACCTGTAGTCCCACCTACTGGGGAGGCTGAGGCAGGAGGACTGCTTGAGCCCAGGAGTTTGAGGTTGCTGTGAGCTACGCTGACACCACAGTACTCTAGCCCGGGCAACAGAGCAACTGTGCCTCCAAAAAAAAAGACAGAAAAAATAATAATAATGATTTCAAATGCAATAGAAGTCCAGAGGTACCAAAGTTGGGGAGAATGGGACTAGAGCAGGACGTGATCACTGTTGTAATCATAAATAACCGTAAGAAGGACTATGTGGCTGGTGGACTATAACAGAATAGTATAGTATAAAATCACAGAATATTAGATGAGATGGGAATAAGGGTTGGACAAGAGCAGTGCTAGCCTTTATCTTCCTTTAAAGTTATTAAGAGGGCTGACAGAAGGGGAGGAAATCAATACTGTGCAAGATTATTAGATTTGGACAGTCATCCAAGCATACCCTAGCATCTGGGCTGAGCATACTCTATTTTCTAGGAATTCTCAACCTTGGCTGCAAATTAGAATTACTTGGGGAGCTTTAAAAAAATCTTAGATACCCAAACTGCACCCCAGATCAAGTAAATCAGAATCACTGGAGTTGAGACCCAGGCATCAGTATTTTTTTAAACTCCCCAGGTGATTCCACTGTGCAGCTAGGTTTGAGAACAACTGCTCTGGGGCAGTGATTCTCGAACTTAAATGTGCATTTGAAACTGGTTTTAACAAGATTCAGATACAATAGGTCTGGAGTGAGGCCCAGAATTTAGGGAGTTAAATGTAGTTTAGGGTGGTGGTGATGGTGGTGGAAGGTATTCTTTCCAACTCATCCAGCCAGATCTCCCAGAAATAACCCTTGGACAGCTAAGTGTGGTGAAAGGGTGATGGACTGCATGATTATACCAGGTCTGAAACAGGATATAGGGTGACAAACTGTCCTACTTTGCTTGGGACTGAGGGGTTTCCTGGGACACAGGGCTTTCAGTGCTAAATCAGGAAAGTCCTGGGCAAACCAGGATGGTTGGTCACCCTACCCATCCATGACCATCTGGTCAGTGAAGTTCTGACTACTGTTACAAAACTTTTCCAACCAAACAGGCACCATTGGTAAAGGGGGCAAATGGGACCTCAGAGAAAAATGATCATAGGAAAAGCGAAGGGAATTGCTGGGCACATAACTCTCCTTGAGGCCATCAATATACAGGGGCAAGAGAAGGAAAATAGATACTCTGGCTTTACCTGGCTCAGAAGCACCCGTCAAAGAACAAAATTTTAACAAATTGAGTTTTTAAAGATCTAATTGGCTGTAATTAGTGATTCATGAACCAGGTAACATCCAGTCTACAAAATATTAGAAAGGAGCTCCAATGAGCTCAGCAGAGGGGAAGGGTTTTATAGGCAGAAAAGGCTGAAGGAAGCCGAAACAAGGAACAAAGAGGGTTGGTCATTTCAAAATTACTTTCCTTATAGGGAATCTTACTGGCTTAATAGTATTTGACTATCATCTTTCTCCTGATTCTTGGAAGGTCACATCTTACAAGTAAACAGTTTAGGTTTCGGTTTGGTGACATGGAACCTTAGCATGAGTGATTCCATTTTGGGTTGGTCTGTTGGAGCCTAGTACAGGAACTCAGTCCAAATCAATGGCCTCCCATAAATTTTATTTAACACATTTATGGAGAACACGGAAGACCTGGAGACAGATAGTCTTTGTTGTAGACTGAAAGTTTGTGTTGCCCCCCAAATTCATATGTTGAAATCCTAACCCCCTAATGTGATATTAGGAGGTGGGGCCTTTGAGAGGTGATTAGGTAGTAAAAACAGAGCCCTCATAAATGGGATTAGTGCCCTTATAAAAGAGGCCCCAGAGAGTTCCCTGACCCCTTCTGCCATATGAGGACATAAAAAGAAGACAGCTATCTCTGAACCAGGAAGCAGGCCTTCACCGTCAGACACCAAACCTGCTGGCAACTTGATCTTAGACATCCTAGCCTCGAAAACTGTAAGAAATAAATCTCTGTTGTTTATAAATCACCTAGTCTATGGCATTCTGTTATAGCAGCCAAAAAGGACTATGACAGTCTTTTATTTTAACATGGAGAAATTGGAGGTTCCTCACTAATAAGGGGGATTCAAACTAGAGTACACAAGAGAATTACCTGGGAAGCTCGTTAAAAATGCAAACTCAGCCCCTACTCTAAGAAATTCTAATTCAAAAGGTTATAGGGCTTTTTAACTGGTATTCCAGGTGATTCCAGGCCACTGAGAAACACTGAACTAAAGGGCCTGTCTGCTGGTGGTTTGGTCCTTTAAAAAAGCTTTCCTGATCAAAACATGAGCTAACCCAAAGAGACTCAGTAGAACTGGTAGGTGATGGTAAAGTTTCACAAAATAGCAGGTCCAGGTGGTTTCAGGAGTGAATTTCAGAAAATCTCTAAGGAATGGATAATTCTTATACTTTTAGAGTTCCAGAGCATAGACAAAGAAGGAAATATAATTCTATTAAGAGAAGATAACATTGAGATCAAATCTAGCAAAAATAACACACAAAATATAACTGTAGACAGATTTCACCCATGAATATTAATGTAAAAATTCTAAATAAAATAATGGCAAATGAAATCAGCATCATATTTAAAAAATTACTGTCACCAAGTAGGGTTTATACTAAGCATGCAAGGATAGTTCAGTGTGCCAGAATTTATTACTACAATACATGATATTAATAGGGCAAAAAAAAAAATCACATGCCTATCTGTATGACCTGCAACAGCATTAAATAAAATTCAGCATCTACTCTTAATGCTTTTTTAAAAATGCCCATTATAAGTTAAGTATTATTTGATCTACCAAACCATAAACTTAGACATACATAGCATTTTTTCCATGATAAAATAGAAGTAGAATATATGAAATCAGGCCCAAGTAGGTTTGGAAAGCAAGAGAAGACTGCACTAGAAGGTGGATCAGACTCCCATGATACCTGCTTGTACTGCTACTTTGTCTACCCTACAGTCCATACCTTTGGCCTCATGGCCTCCATTCCCTATGACCTGTTATCAGAGGAGGAAAAGGCCTGGGCCCACTTCCCTAATGGGTCTGTATGTGTCTTAGTCCCTTTTCTGTTGCTTATAACAGAATACCTGAAACTGGGGAATTTATGAAGAAAAGAAATTTATTTCTGATAAGTCATGGAGGCTGAGAAGTCCAAAGTCAAGGGGCGGCATCTGGTGAGGGATTTCTTGCTGATGGAGACTCTCTGCAGAGTCCTAAGGCAGCACAGGGCATCACATGGTAAAGGAGCCGAGCATTCTAGCTCAGGTCTCTCTTCCTCTTCTTCTTCTTTTTTTTTTTTTTTTTTTTTTTGAGACAGAGTCTCACTTTATTGCCCAGGCTAGAGTGAGTGCCATGGCCTCAGCCTAGCTCACAGCAACCTCAAACTCCTGGGCTCAAGCAATCCTGCTGCCTCAGCCTCCCAAGTAGCTGGGACTACAGGCATGTGCCACCATGCCCGGCTAATTTTTTTTTCTATATATATTAGTTGGCCAATTAATTTCTTTCTATTTATAGTAGAGATGGGGTCTCGCTCTTGCTCAGGCTGATCTCCAACTCCTGAGCTCAAATGATCCGCCCACCTCGGCCTCCCAGAGAGCTAGGATTACAGGCTTGAGCCACCGCGCCCGGCCTCTTCCTCTTCTTATGAAGCCATTGGACTCACTCTTATGATAATCCATGAATCCATGAATGGATTAATCCATTCATGAGGGCAGAGCCCTCAGGACCCAATCAACTCTTTTTTTTATTTCAGCATATTATGGGGGTACAAATGTTTAGGTTACGTATATTGCCCTTCCCCCACCTGAATCAGAGCTTCAAGCGTGTCCATCCCCCAGACGGTGTGCATCTCACCCATCCCCTCCTCCCCCAATCATCTCTTAAAGACCCCACTTCTCAATACTGCCACATTGGTGATTAAGTTTCAAGATGAGTTCAGAAGGGGCAAGCATTCAAATCATAGCATTCCACCCCTGGCCCCTCAAAACTCATGTCCTTATCACATACAAATACATTCATTCATCTCCATGGCCCCCTTTCATGATACAATGGTGGTACAGACAAAAAACAGACATTTCCATTCTAAATGGAAGGAATAGGCAAAAAGAAAGGAATAATAGACCCCCAGCAAATCTGATACCCCACAGGGCAGACATTAAGTCTTTAAAGCTGGAGAATAATCTCTTTTGACTCCACATGCCACCTCCTAGACACACTGGGGCCTCAGGTAGCCCCGCTTCTATCGCTTTGCTGGGTACGGCACACATGGCTACTCATTGGCTGCAAGTTGGAGTCTGGTGCCAGTGACTCCACAGTTCTGAGATCCCAGTGACAGCCCAGTTTCCATGACTCCACTAGTCATTACCCTAGTGGGGACTCTCTGTGGTGGCCTCACTTCCATAGCAACACTATGCATTGCCCTGGGGGGACTCTCCGTGGCAGCTTCAATTCCACATTTCCACTCAGCATTGCTCTAGTGGTAACTCTGTGGTGGCTCTGCCCCTGTGACAAGTCTTTGCCTGGGCCCCCAGGCTTTCAGCAACATCCTTTGAAATCTGCGTGGAGCCTGCCATGCCTCTATACCTCTTGCTTTCCACAAGCCTGCAGAATTAGCATCATGTGGACATGGCCAAGACTTATAGCTTGTATCTTCCTGAACAGCCAAGTGGGTGAATCCGTGCATGGAGCTCCTTGAGCCATAACTCAAGAAACATTGTGACAGAATTTGGGAAGCAGAGTCCTGAGGTGGCACTGGGCAGTAAGCCTGTGGAGGGTGCCTCAGAGCCTATTCCCCCAAAACCATTCTGTCCTTGTAGGTCTCTGGGTCTGTGATGAGAGGGGCAGCTTCAAAGATTTCTGAAATGCCCTCGGGGTCTTTCCTCCATTGCCTTGAGGAATAGCACCTGGCTCCCTCCTTTTGGTGCTAATCTTTATAACACATCTGGGCTGCAGCTACTATTATTGTGCCAGTTTTATAGATGATGAAAATGGAGAACATAAAGGTTGAGTGAGTTTTTCCAAGATCACACAGCTAACGAGCAGCAGACTTAGGCCTGAAACTCAGTTTTATCTGACTCCAAAAGGCCACTATACTACTTTTAAACACTCCACTGCCTTAAAATCACAAAATAACAGAAACTAAGAGGATCTTTCATATTTTATAGGTATGCCCTCTTCTTTAAAATTTTTTTTTTGTATAAACTTATGAGGTACAAGTGTAATTTTGTTACGTGGATATATTACATAGTGGTGAAGTCAGAGCTTTTAGTGTATCCATCACCAGAATAACATGCATTGTACCCATTAAGTAATTTATCATCATTCCATACTCCCACTCACCCCTCTCCCTGAATGGGCTTTTACTGTCCCTATTTCTATCAGCATTCTGGTCACAAACTACTTAACTAATCTCCAAGGAGTTCTGAACTTTTCCCTAGTCTTCTTGTCTTGTAAATCCTCACTAGAATCACCCTTAATGCTCCGTTCACTGAAATACAGGCTTTTAAAAAGCCTAATCCTCCAAATTCTTCTAACTTCTGACAATTATCACTTCCAATGCCATTTCCACATTTTTAGCTATTTGTTATTAGCAACAACCCTACTCTTGGTACCAGTTATCTGTCTTAGTCCATTTTCTGTTGCTTATAACAGAATACTTGAAAGTGGATAATTAATAAAGAAACGGAACTTATTTCTTATAGTCATAGAGGCTGAGAAGTCCAAAGTCAAGGGGCTGAATCTGGTGAGGGCTTTCTTGCTGGTTGGGACTCTCTGCAGAGTCCCAAGGCAGTACAGGCCATCACATGCGAGGGGACTGAGTGCAGGTCTCTCTTCCTCTTTTTATAAAGCCACCAGTCCCACTCCCATGATAAACCATTAATCTACTAACTTGTTAATCCATGAATGGATTCATGAGGGTTGCCCTCATGACCCAATCACCTCTTAAAGGTCTCACTTCTCAATGTTGCCACACTGGGAATTAAGTTTCAAGATGAGCTTTAGAGGGACAAACATTTAAACCATAGCAGCATAGTATACTGGCACCAGCCAGAAGTGTATGTCTGTTACACTACAACCATATTCAGGAGTGGCCCTGAAAATGGTAAGGAAGGAAAATCCTCCCAGGAGGCAGAACTTCCAGTGATACATTTGGTTGTTCCTTTTGTTAGGACTAAGAATGGGAAGATGGCTGGATCTACACTGCCTCATGGACAATGGCTAATGGGTTATCCAATTGGTCAGGGACTTGGAAAGAGCAAGACTGGAAAATTGGTGACAAGGAGGTGTTAGGGCAGGTATATGGATGGGCCTCTGAGACTAAGCCCAAAATATGAAAATATTCATGTTCACATAAATGCCCACCAGAGAGCATCTACTGCAGAGGAGGCTCTCAATAATCAGGTGAATGGATAACCCCTCCCTGGATGTCAGTCATCCTCTTCCCCTAGCAACCCTGGAGTTTCCTCAATGATCTTGTAAACACACTGGATGCCTGCCCGGCCAACAAAAGAAGCCAACTCTGAGTCTTTGATATGGCACCATTCTCTGACGGGTCCAGGCATGTGAAACAGACATGTATGGGACTCAAAGTCTAGAGTCACCCTGGCTCAGCTGAGCCCAGCCTAAATCAGGTGAATCGCAACCAACCCACAGACTTGTGGCCAAGAAACAAAATGTTTGCTCTATTAAGCCACTGAGGTTATGGTTCTGTTTGTTATGTAGCAGAAACCTAATATAGTCATTTTATTAATCCTCATTGAATTATCCTAATCCGATTGTACCATCTGCTTCCTTTTGAGACCCTGACTGAATCACTGCCTATTTGGAGATGCCTCAAGGGTATACAGTTGACCCTTGAACAACACAGGTTTGAACAGGGCAGGTCCACTTACAAGTGGATTTTCTTCTGCCTCTTCCACCCTCAGACAGCAAAACCAACCATTCCTCTTCCTCCTCCTCCTCAGCCTACTCAATGTAAAGACAACAAGGATGAAAACCTTTATGATGATCCACTTCCACTTAATGAAAAGTAAATATATTTTCTCTTCCTTATGATTTTCTTAATAACATTTTATTTTCTGTAGCTTACTTTATTATAAGAATACAGTGTATAATACATATAACATACAAAATGCATGTTAATCAAATATTTATGTTATCAGTGAGGTTTTTGGTCAACAATAGGCTATTAGTAAAGTTTTTGGGGAGTCAAAAGTTATATGCAGATTTTCAACTTGGGGGATGTGTGCTTGGCATCCCTAACCTCCGAGTTGTTCAAGGATCAACTGTGTATAGATCTCCAGCTCTGATCTCTCCTCTCAGTCCCAGACTCAAATGTAGTCAATGATCTGCTCAATATCACCTCTTGGATATCACAAAGGCACCTGAAACTCAACACTTAGTTCTGCATCACAAACCCAGTCCTCTTTCAGTGGTCTCTGTCTCACTTGACAGCACCAACCATTGAAGAAGCCTGTGAACTCTCCTTGACATCCACCTTCCTGTCACCCCTGTATCCAAGCCATCACCAAGTCATGTTAATTTAACTTCCTAAATATCTCTCATATATGTTCCTTTCTCTTTACCACCAGCACGAGCACCACCCTAGCCCAAGCCCCCAGTATCTCTTATCTAAAATAACTGCCCAATTGGCCACCCCTCCCTAGTTTGTTCTCCATACAGTGGTCAAAAACATATTTTTTTTATTTCGGCATATTATGGGGGTACAGATTTTAAGGTTTCAATAAATGCCCTTTCCCCCCCTCCCCCCACAAGTCTGAGTTTCCAGCATGACCATCCCCCAGATGGTGCACATCTCACTCATTATGTAAAAAACATATTTTTGAAAATTCAATTTTTATTATGTCCCGTGCCCCAGGTGAAGGCCCTCAATAGCTTTCCATTACTTTTAGGATAAAGACCAGAATATTTAACATAGGCTTCAAGGCTCCATGTTGTATGGCCCCTGAGCCCCTGCTTCATCTCCCTCTGTCTGCTTTGGCCACATGGCCTCTTCCTGTCCTTCACATTTGCTATGCTCCATCTTACCCTGTGCTGTTCCCTCTCCCTTAAAGTTCTTTCTCCCTTTTTTGCCGTGTTAATACCTACTCCCACTTCACATGTCAGCCCAAACCTCACCTCTTCAAGGAAGCCCTCCCTGACCTCTCTAAGTCTGCCCCATAGCATCATCTATTTTACAATTGTTTGTGTGTGATTCATTTTATTTACTTATTTATTTTATTTTTTAAGACAGGGTCTTGCTCTGTTGCTCGGGCTGGAGTACAACAGCATTATCATAGCTCACTGCAACCTCAAACCCCCATACTCAGTCCTCCTGCCTCAGCCTCCCAAGTAGCTGGTAATACAGGCACAATCTATCACACCTGGCTAATTTTTCTATTTTTTATAGAGATGGGTGTCATTATATTGCTCAGGCTGATCTCCAACTTCTGGCCTCAAGCAATCCACGTGCCTGGGCCTTTCAAAGTGCTAGGATTACAGGTGTGAGCCATAGTACCTGGCTGATTCCTTGAATAATATTGGTCACCCTCCCCTACACCTTCACCCACTATAATATAATCTTCAAAAGGGCAGAGGCCATGTCTGGTTTTGGTCATCATTATATTCCCAGTGCCCCGCCCAGAGCCTGGCATACCCTAGGCACTTGACACTTATTTATTAAACTAATAACTTGATAAATCAGGTATTGGGCTAAAACATCTCTAAAATTCACATCAGCTCTAACTTTCTGGGCTTCCTTTTTAGGTCCTTCTTGTAGGATAGAGGGGTGATGGGGAAGCAGCCAGCTGTGCTAGATTGATAGCCTTCATGCAGTCAAAGCTGTTGGTTAGAACTCGAAGGAGCCCTTTCCCTTCTTCAAAGATCCTGCTAAGAACAATGTGGCAGGTGCCAGCACTTGACTGGCCAGATAGTTCTCAAGGAATGCTTGACACAGGCCAAGAAAACTAAGTGCCAGAAATCCTGGGACAGAGCCTTTTGCCAAGAGATTCCCTGCCTTGCTGAGCTGAGCTGAGTTGAGAGAGAGAGATGGTTCTAAATGCCACTGATAAATCACCAAAGGTGGTGCTCAGCCATTCCAGCACTCTGCTTCTGCTCCTTTCCAAGTCTTCACCCTCCTACCCTTTCTAGAAAACACCCAAGTGACTGCTGTCTTGCAGTATCCTCAGATGGTTGGCTTGGCTGATGCCCACATATCCCCTGTCTTATATTAGGGCGTTGGGGAAGGAGGTAGGAATGAGTTATTCTTCTAGCTCTTGCATTGTGTGACTTTATTATTCTAAATTCTGAGGATTCCTTTTCTCTTTTAAAGAGTGAACTAATTACATTTTGACAGCATGACTTGGCCTCCATCAAGGGAAAAAAGGTAGGAAGTTCCAGGGGCCTGAGTCATCTAGCCACTAGGGCTGGAGATAGTTCTTCAGTTCTTATCCCACGGCAAGGACAAACTCTCTATCCAGGTCAGATCATGTTCTGAATCCAAATTCATCAGGCAGTCTGCATTTCCAATGGCAGCTTCTCCTGAGGCCCAGGAAGGAGGGCTTAGATGAGGGACCTGGACAATTTGATCCTTTAAAAAAGGGTGTCCCTCTGATTGTGAATTAAGAACCTAATACCCTGTATGAAGCAGGAAAGAGGAGTGAGTGCATGGCCAAGTCCTAAGTGTGGCTGGTAGAAGAGGTGTGTCTATTCATAAAATGGAATACTATACAGCAGTTAAAATGGATGTCCCAGAGTAACACTACCAACATAGACTAATTTTTTAAAGTTTTATTTTATTGTTAATGGGCACATAATAATTATATGTATTTATAGGGTATAATGTGATGTTTCCATGCATATATACATTGTATAATGATCAAATCAGGGTAATTAGCAAATGCACAGCAAACATTTGTCATTTCTTTGTGGTGAGAACGTTCAAAGTCCTCTCTTATAGCTAATTTGAAATATGCAATATGTTATTACTCCTATCTAATTGTAACTTTGACAACCTGTTGACCAACCCCCCTCAGCCTCTGATAACCACTATTCTATTCTCTATTTCTATGAGATCAACATTTTTAGATTCTACATATGAATGAAATCACGCAGTATTTGTCTTTCTGTGCCTGTCTTATTTCACTTGACATAATGTCCTTCAGGTTAATCCATGTTGTTGCAAATGACAGGATTTTATTCTTTTTTATGGCTGAGCAGTATTCCACCATGTATATGTACCACATTTTTTTTATCCATTCATCCATCGATAGACACAGGTTGATTCCATCCATACCTTGGCTATTGTGATAGTGCTGTAATAAACATGGGAATGCAGATATCTCTTTGACATATTGATTTCATTTCCTTTGGATATATACTCAGTAGTGGGGTTGTGGGATCATATGGTAATTCTATTTTTAATTTTTTGAGGAACCTGTAAACTATTTTCCATAGTGGCTATACTAATTTACATTGTCACCAACAGTGTATAAGAGTTCCCTTTGCTCCACATCCTCACCAACACCTGTTTTCTTTTGCCCTTTTGATAATAGCCATTGTAATAGGTGTGAGGTAATATCTCATTGTGGTTTTGATTGGTATTTCGCTGATGATTAGTGATGTTAAGCATTCTTTCATGTATTTGTGGGCCATTTGTATGTCTTCTTTTGAGAAATGTCTATTTGAGTCTTTTACCCACTTTTTAATTGGATTTTTATTTTTTGCTATTGAGTCATTTGAGTTCCTTATATATTCTGGATATTGACCCCTTTCAGATACATAGTTTGCAAATATTTTCTTCCATTTCATAGGTTGTCTCTTTGCTCTGTCAATTATTTTCTTTGCTGTACAGAAGGTTTTTAGTTTGATGCAATCCCATTTGTCTGTTTTTGCTTTTATTGCCTGTGCTTTTGAGGTCTTATCCAAAAAATCCTTACCCAGACCAATACCATGAAGCATTTCCCCTATGTTTTCTTCTAGTAGTTTCATAGTTTCAAGTCTTACATTTAAGTCTTCAATCCATTTTGAGGTGATTTTTGTATACAATGAGAGATAGGGGTCTAGCTTCATTCTTTTGCATATGCATATCCAATTTTTCCAGCACCATTTATTGAAGAGACTGTCCTTTCCTCAATGTGTGTTCTTGGCACCTTTGTTGAAAATGAGTCAGTCGTAGGTGTGTGGATTTATTTCTGGGCTTTCTATTCTGTTCCAGGGGTCTATGTGTCTTTTTATGGCAGTGTCATGCTATTTGGGTTACTATAGCTTTGTAGTATATTTTGAAACAACATGGACTAATTTTTAAAACATAATGTTAGAGAGAAAAAACAAGTTGCAGAAGGAGACATAGAGTGGGCTACCATTTATAAGATGTTAAAATATGCAAACATATATCTATGATTTCTCTTCTGTAGGATTTATAATATACATATATAATCTATATTTAATAAAAGAATACAAATACACATGGAAATAATAATAGCAGATGTGTAATTGTCTCAGGGGTGGAGAAAATGAGAGTGAGAACTGGTACAACAGAGGGCTCCAACTCTATCTGAAATGTTTTATATCTTAAGCTGGATGTTTGTTTCATTGTTCTGAATACAGTTTGTATATCTGAAATATCTCATGATAATTTTTTAAAAGCAGAAAAAAAGGTTAAGTTTCAGTGGGCTTGAGTATAATGTTAAACCATCAATTTATGTATTAATTGGGATGGTTTCTCAATTACAACTGCCTAAGTTACCAATGTCCCATGAGCAAAATCACCCCTGCGTCTAGGGACTTTCCTCCTGACTGCAGCTGAAGCTATAATTACTCTCACTTCTACCCCCTGCATCATTTCTGGGCCTACCTCTGCTCCTTTTCCCTTCCTCTTTCTGTCACTGCTGGGAAGCCCCTGCTCTGCTCACAGGCTTCTGGATGCCTTCCAACTCCTCTTCCTGTCCTGCGCACTCTAATCCCCCATGCTGCAAGAACCCTCACTTCTGACTGCAGAGTAGAGTGAGGAAGAGAGCTCAGTTTCTGTTCTACAAAGATGGAACTCAGATTAGATTTTCAGTGGGAAATAACATCCTACTCAGTAACTGGTTTCTTGACCATCATTAATACTAGAGTCTCATTTCCTATGGATGACATGGGCTCGGGCAGCTTGCTTGGTAATCAGAGTCATTCATACAGAACTGAAGAAAATCTGTTCTGAATTCTAAGACAGATTTTCCAACAAACTTTTGGAACAACACCAATTTTTAAGTTGTCAGTTCCCTATAAAGCCCTAGGGGCACCAAGCTAAGTTTTCCTTGGCTAAAGGGAATGAATTCAAGGAACCAAGGTTTCTGAAAGAGTGAAGTTAAGACAGGGAACTTCAGGGGAACTCCAGAAAAATTTCCTGGGAAATAAAATTACATCATGGCTCACCTGCCTGAGCTGTTTAGAGTGTTCATACTTCAATTGGAAAAGCTTTCTCTCTCTGCAGCCCCACATTTTAAATATAAACAGTATAATAACAAACTCCAGTGAGAAGAGCTGATTGTTTACCATACAATGTGATTTCTAATTGCCTGAATAATCCTGCACAATGGAATAATTTTCTACCCAGTAAAAATGATTTCTCTCTCCCTGAGTGATAATATCCTGTTGAAATATAATGCCATTCCAGACAGTGACTACATAATGTCTGGAGTCTTTTTTTTCTATATATAACATTTAAATGCTAAGCATTAGGAACAAGGGAGTAGCAAGTGATAAAACGAGTTCCCAGATAAAGAGAAGAATTCTTTGGGTCTATGTTGGAATCTTCTAATTACACAACATCCTTGGATAACATAGTGAGTCGATACATTTCTAATGCATAGATAGTCTCTGCTCTGTTTCTTTAGAGATCAGTTATGTGACAAGAATGGAAATGAGTTTTTCCATAAAGCTGGTGTGCAGTATAACATCTATATTTGGACAGACACACACACACCATGTTGTTAATTTTAATGCACCATTTAATCCTTGTTACATGCATCACTGGACTAATAAAAGCATATTTTTACTTTTCTTTTCTTTTCTTTTTTTTTTTTTTTTTTTTGAGACAGGGTCTTGCTCTATCTCCCTGGCTGGAGTGCAGTGATGTAATCATAGCTCACAGCAACCTCAAACTCCTGGGCTCAAGTGTTCCTACTGCCTCAGCCTCCCAGATAGCTGGCACTACAGGCCTGGGCCACTATGCCTGGCTAATTTTAAAATTTTTTGTGGAGAATGGAGTCTCACTATGTGCTCAGGCTGATCTCTAACTCCTGGCCTCAAGCAATCTTCCTACCTAGGTCTCCCAAAACACTGGGATTACAGATGAGAGCCACTGTGCCTAGATCAGATTTTTCTTCAGAAACTAAAATTACAAGATATTTGTTGTCCAGTGACCAAGGTATGTAGAGCTTTAGGGGCTCTCTTGGAATACAGAGGAAAAAGAAGACATGGTTCCTGTTATCAAGGTGCTTAGAACACAGGCAATTACAGGTTCAGAGTGGAAAGGAGCCGTACATCCGAAAAGTGAGGCCTAGAGAGGAAGAATGACCTTCTAAGGTCACACAGCCAAGGAGTAGAGTTGGTCATATGAAAACTAGGTGTTGGCCAGGCGCGGTGGCTCAAGCCTGTAATCCTAGCTCTCTGGGAGGCCGAGGTGGGCGGATCATTTGAGCTCAGGAGTTCGAGACCAGCCTGAGCAAGAGCGAGACCCCATCTCTACTACAAATAGAAGGAAATTAATTGGCCAACTAATATATATAGAAAAAATTCGCCGGGCATGGTGGCACATGCCTGTAGTCCCAGCTACTTGGGAGGCTGAGGCAGCAGGATTGCTTGAGCCCAGGAGTTTGAGGTTGCTGTGAGCTAGGCTGATGCCACGGCACTCACTCTAGCCTGGGCAATAAAGTGAGACTCTGTCTCAAAAAAAAAAAAAAAAAAAAAAAAAGAAAACTAGGTGTTTAGAACTGGAGCCTAAAGGCCAGCCTTGTCAGTGGCTGCCTTTTGCGATGCCCACGTTGAGACGGGACCAACACTGTGCTACATTAGAATGTTTCCATAGGTCAGGCCTTGTTCCTGGGGACATGGCTTCTTCCATGGGGGCTCGTGGGAGGCTCCTTTGCTGGGTCCCTTTCACTGCAGCTCTTAAGATGCTCACCCTACAGTGTTTCTCTATCTGCCACTCCCCTTTTGGCTTCTGGTTCTTGGGCTGAGGTGAGAGAGTGGAAGTGGGGGCTTGAATACACACCGACTCCAAGAAATCCTCTGGGAAAGACTTAAAACTATTCCAGCTTTTACAAATACCACCTCTATGATGCTGAAATCCAACTCCTAGATATGTCCCCAAGAGAAATGTATACATATGTTTACCAAAAGACACGTGGTGGAATGTCCATAGGTATTCATAAAAGCCCCAAATTGGAAATGACCCAAATGTCTATCAACAGTAGAATGGACAAATAAATTGTGGAATATTCACACAATGGGATGCTACACAGCAGTGGGAATAAACTATCTCCAACTACATACAACGATATTAATGGATCTCATAAGTATAATGTTGGGCAAATGAAGCCAGGCACTAGAGGGTATATGCTGTATGATTTCATTTATATAAAGAACAAAAGGAGACAAAACTAATCCATGCTGTTAGAGGTCAGGATAGGAGTTACCCTTGGGGGGTAGCAGTTACTGAAACGGAGTACAGGGTCCTTATGGGATGCTGGCAATTAATGTTCTGGTTTCATGGGGGTGTTCAGTTTGTTAAAATCCATCAAGCTATAAACCTGTAGTTTGTGCACATTTTAATATGTATCTTGTATTTCCAAAAAGGTTAGCAAAAGAAGGCTCCAGCCTGACTCTTTTTCTCCCGTGGCTCCCACATACAGAGGTGCAGGGTATCATAGTACAGTCCCTGTCTCGCACTGTCACAGGCTGTCTTAACTTAGGCTCCAGTCCTGGCTACCCAACCACAGGGAACACTTAGCAACCTCTTTAATGCACCCTCTTACAAGGCTGAGTTTAAAAGGCAGCTCCCCCACCCCGCATCCCCAGGGTTGGGGAGGGATACTCATAGCTTAGCAGTAGCCTTCTCTAAAGAATATTTTTCACAAATCCTCCTTCGCTCTCCCCTCCCTTGATACCCCTGTAATCAAAATTGTTGAGGGCATTTGAGAGTCTTAGAGAATATCTTTCGTAAAGTCAGCCTCTGTGGATCCATGCATCTTGGAATATGTTATCTCTTATATTCGTGCAAAACAGCATTGGGAAGATCTCAATATCTTATTATGTAGGTAAATAATAAATCCATCCATAATAATGACTTACCATATTCACATAGTGCATGGAGTTTATAAAGAGAATTCAGATCTATTACCTTGCTTAATTTTCACAGCAACGAGGTAGGTGTTGTTACTCTTGTGTTACAAGTGAGAGCACTGAGACTTATAAAGGGGAGGCAACCTGCCCTGCCCGAGGTCACACGAGTACTACGTGAGGACACCGGGATCGCAGGCCAGGTGTTATTCACCCTGCTACTCCCACCAAGGGAAGGCCAAGGTGGGGATATACCAAAGTAGAGAGAGAAAAGGCTGGAAGCTTCTGCCTGCTGTTCTAGGATGCGAACTTTGGAAGAGACAAGCCTGGGTTTGAATGGCAAATCTACTACTTCCCAAGTTCATGATTTGGAGTTATGTTATTTCACCTCTCTGGACCTTGGATGATAATATCTACCGCTTATGGTTCTTGTGAAAATTAAATCAAATAGCCACATAAAATGCCTAGGACAAGGCTTTAAAAGGATATTGGTTTCCTTCCCCCTTTGAACAAAGTCATTCCATCTAAGGAAGAGTAGGTGGGGAGGGACAGTAAGCCTAACTAAAGAGGCCAGGGTTCTGAGTAGCTGATAAGGGTCGTGGCGACACGTTGGGCACAGTGAAACATGGGCCTTCCCCAAGTCAGGGCAGAGTTTATTCCTCCATAACACAGACGGTTTAGTCTGTTTAGTATTCGAAATGAATAATTTAACCTGAACTGCAAAACCAGGCTAGAGTCCAAGTTCTGATAGCCAGTGGCCATGTGTTTAGACGTAAGGGTGGTAGGTAAATTGAAAGAACTTAAAACCATAGGTAAGGCTTTCCTTGTCAAAAGTTAGAAATTATTCCGTAAAGGAATTGGAAAAACTGGCTATGCATTTCCAGCACTTTTTGTTTTTGCAGTAGTTCAAAATTACCAAATTTAGCAGATGCTGTTGGTTACCTACCCAAATTCATTTCTCCTTCTAGAATCACCTTCCATGGCCATGTGCTCAGGGAAGGTACTCCCTCCACCCCCAATTCTCAGACAATTAGGGTGATTTCATTCCTCTTGTCTGTGATCAGTTCAAGCATGGGCGTGTGATCCAAACCTAGTTAATGAAATCTGAAGAGAAGTCTGCTGGTGGGAATCTTGGGGAAAGTTTGCTCACTCTTAGAAAGGGACACAAAACAGGAAACATTTCCCCCATTTTTGCTCCCCATATCAATGCTATTTTGTGAGGATGCGATTCCTGGAGCTGCCGAAGCCATCTTATGACCATGAGGCATAAATGGGAAGCCAAAACCCAATATACTAAAGAGAGGGAAAAAGCAAGAGAAAAAAATGCCTGAGTCCTTGATAACATTCTACCACTGAATTAGTCAACTCTAGAACCACCTTTCTCTAGACGTATGATATGAGTTAATAAATACTATGATTTTTAAGCCAACTTAAGTGAAATATTCTCTGCTTATAGCCAAAAACAAACATTTTGGCTAACTGAAACAGCAAACATTTTAGTATCATATTACTGTTTGTTTGTTTGTTTTTATTTTTGTGTGTGCGTGTTTGTAAAATTCTTTTTTTTTATTTCAGCATATTATGGGGGTACAAATGTTAAGGTTACGTATATTGCCTATGCCCCCCCCACCGCCCTCGAGTCAGAGCTTCAAGTGTGACCATCCGCCAGACGTTGCATATCTCACTCATTGTAGTTGTATACACCCATCCCCTCCTCCCTCCTCCCACCCTCCCGACACCCGATAAATGTTACTCCTATGTGTCCACTTAGGTGTTGATCCGTTAATACCAATTTGCTGGTGAGTACATGTGGTGCTTGTTTTTCCATTCTTGGGATACTTCACTTAGTAGAATGGGTTCCAGCTCTATCTAGGAATATACAAGAGATGCTATATCACCATTGTATATTACCATTGTTGCCCAGGCTGGAGTGGAGTGGTATCATCATAGCTCACAGCAGCCTCAAACTCCTGGGCTCAAGTGATCCTCCTGCCTCAGCCTTCCAAGTAGCTGGGACTACAGGCATGTGCCACCACGCCTGGCTAAGTTTTAATTTTTTGTAGAGACAGGGTCTGGCTATGTTGCCCAGGCTGGTCTCTAACTCCTGGCCTCAAGCAATCCTCCCACCTGGGCCTCCCAAAATGCTGGTATTACAGGTGTGAACTCTTGCCCCTAGCCCATATTTTTCTTTATAACATTATTAATACTCATTTATTAGATGAAGTAGCCAAACAGATATCTATCAGAAAAGAGAGAACACAAGGTTCTACTGCAGGAAAAGACAAAGGAGGCCCTAGAAATAGAGTGAAAAGGTGGCCAAGAAATGATGGAAAGATGGAAGGAATTCCCTTCACCAGATTGGAAACAGAGCTAACAGAAAGCTATAAGAATGCTATAGCAAATCTACATGCAATACATTTCCCCTCACATACCAAGTTGAATGTACATTTTATGGATTAGAATTTCTCCGATAAGAAAACCCCCATCTTATTACTTGGCGAATTGGCCACCTGAGACCCCCACCTCTCACCCCTCACTTGGAAGACCTGCATCAGCATAATACTAACCTGTTACCTGGCACATTAACTAACCTAGTACCTGGTGGCGCATCAGCCACCTGAGACTCCACCCCTTGGACCACCCCAACTTAATAAAAGTGGGAAAAATCGGGTAGACAGGGCTCGGAATTTGGTGGCCAGACCCCTTTAGCCCGCTGGCAGATAAACTTTGACACACTCTCCGTGTGTCGCTCTGTTTGTCCTTGGGACCACCTACTGTGACACTTGCTGTAACACCTCTACAGAAGTTATACTTTCAATGTACAACCTCAAACTGAAAAAAAAAAAAAAAACTAAGCAGTAAAAAACAATCAACAATGTTTCTTATAATAATTAAATTCTGTAATTCTTAGTATTACTGCAATTATCCATTTGGTTCTCTTTTTCATTTTTTTCTCTTGAATGGACCTGATAACTGGGGGTGAATAGCTTTTCTTTAAGAGGTTTAGATTTATTGGGTGATCGCTCTGTACCAGACATTGTACTAGAGGCTCTCATAAATATTGTCTATTTTAATCCTTACGGCAACTGTGGCAGATACCCTTAGTTGCCCACACAGTATCCATTTTCCCTTCTTCCTTGCCCCCCTCACAATGCTTGGGGTTAGACAGCAGCCTCGCCCTCCCTCCCATCCTGCCAGGGATTGTGGGGGAAGGGGGTACTCTGCATGACAATAGCCCTCTCCAAAGAATTCACTAACCCTCCTTCCTAATATGGCTCTAGTTTTGTTCAGGGTAACTATGCCCAGGTAAAACTGTCACCTCCCCAGACTTCTTTATTTGGAGGGGGCTATGATAGAGTCTCGGCCAATGAGAACTGAACAAAATTGCTGCTGGAGTCATTCAGTAAAACTTTTAAAAGGGGTTCTGATTTAGCTAGCTTGTCTCTGTTCTTTTTGCCCTTTGTCCTTTGCCATGTTTCCTGGAATATGGATGTAATACTAAGCCTAAAGACGAAAGCTTGGAGGATACTGGGTGCCCACAGCACCATGGAGATATTGTACCCTGGATTGCCTCACCCTGAACTTTTTTTTTTTTTGAGACAGAGTCTCACTCTATTGCCCAGGCTAGAGTGAGTGCCATGGTGTCAGCCTAGCTCACAGCAACCTCAAACTCCTGGGCTCAAGCAATCCTTCTCCCTCAGCCTCCCAAGTAGCTGGGACTACAGGCATGCACCACCATGCCTGGCTAATTTTTTCTATATATATTAGTTGGCCAATTAATTTCTTTCTATTTATAGTAGAGACGGGGTCTTGCTCTTGCTCAGGCTAGTTTTGAACTCCTGACCTTGAGCAATCCGCCCGCCTCGGCCTCCCAGAGTGCTAGGATTACAGGCGTGAGCCACTGCACCCGGCCTGAACTTTTTAATTATGTGAGAAAAATAAAACCCTCCTTGGTTAAACCTCTGTGGTCAAGTTCCTATTCTATGTAGCTAAATACATCCTAACTGATAAGGTTGTATGCTGTAGTTTACCTTTCCAAATATTATGAAATTTATCATGCACAGAATCACCAAAACTGATATATATGATTGAAAAATAGAATAAAAGAAGTTTCCCATCTGCCTTCTCCTGGCTCCTGCTCTATTCTCCTCCCCAAGAGAAGACCACCATCCTGACTTGTGTCAGTATTTTTCCAAATTTGGTATCATTTCTTTTAAAAATTAAAGTTTCTTGCTCCTTTTTTTTTTTTTTAAGTAATGGGGTCCCTCCACCAAATTTCATTATAATGACAGTAAATTGGACTTTTAAAAAAAAAAGCAAAACCCTACAGGGACAGAGATTGAGAGAAAAATCAACAACAAAGTTTTAGAAGCTGCAAAGCAGATGGACAGATGGTTACTGACCCAGCAGGCCAGAAGAAGCTGAATCCTGTTTCTGAAGTGGGTCAGGGAAACCAAGAAGCAAGCTAGTTGCTGTTGTAAAACTTTAGAAAGACTCAGGATTTGGACGCAACCATACCTGTGAAAGTGGGGTAGAGTAGGGCTAGAAAACAAGAAGTTTTGTTGAAAGCGGGTATATCAGTCAGGATCCAGTCAGGAGACAGAAACCAACTTGAATAGAAGGAATTTAATATAAATAATTGTTAACTAGGCATAAAGTCATCAGCTAGGTGACTGAACGGGTTAAAAAGAGAACTCGAAGGTATCATGGAGACAGTAACTATAGGAGACAGCCACCACTCCCACAGCTGAGGAACAAAGGAAAGAGGATGAAATGATTAAAACGCAGAAGCTTGGAGGAGGGCACCAAAGGGCTAGGACCCAGACCCGGAGGACAGGGTGCTGCCCCACCGGTGTTGGCGTCTTTGCTGTGGGGGCGTGATGAGCCCGGTTGTGGGAATGCCGGGAAAACTGCAAAACTGACTTCAGCTGGTGCTGCAAGAAGGCGCTGCCGCTAGAGTGAAGAAGCACTGCCGGGCTGCTGCTCATAGGAGTGGGAAGCCAACAGGAAGTAGCTCGTCCCTCCTTGCCACCCCAGCCTCTATTGCCCTCGATGGCTAGAGCCTAATGAGGAATAGCTAGCAAACTTACAGCCCCAGTGTCACAAAGCCAAGTATAGAAGGGTGGGTTTAGAGCTGGGAGACAATAGCATCAAAGCGGGCAGTGTTGGTATTAGAAGCAAGTTTAAACCCAGATCAACCTTAGCAGGGCAACTGCTACTCCTCCCACTCCAGCTGAATACTGAGGGTCTCTGGACTGGGGGCCATTAAGCACTGTTGAGGGTGGGATCCTATATCAAAACTAAGGAGTAAGCAAGGGCTTACTGAACATCAGGAATGCAGCCATCTTCTCCCAAATGGCTGCCACCGAAGGTTACACGTATATTCCCAGGTAGCTCTCCAGAAAGCTGCTTCTCTAAGAATCTAATAGCCTGACAAAAGATCTATTAATACATACCATCTTGATATCAATGCAATGATCTAACTAGATTACAGTGAAATCTATAATCAGTAGCCCCCAAGCTCTCTTCCAATCAGGTTTTTAGGTTATAATCTTAAATGTGAGCAAATACTGTGCAACTACCACACATCTCAGGAAACCCCTTAAAGTGCAAGACAGAGGCCAAAACATTGAGAAAAAAAGAACTTGGCAGAAACAGAGATGGTGCTGAGAGATATCATCTCTGCTCTTTAATATTTTCTGAGAAATAAGAGAAGATATTGCAATCAAATAAAAAGGAAACAGAGAATAGGAAAGGGTGCTTAGAAATTAAAAGTAGGATAGCAGAAATGAAAAACCTAATAGGAAGATTGGAAGCTAAAGCTGAGGAAATCTTCCAGAACATGGAGCAAAAGGAGAGATGAAAAATAGAAGATAAAAGATAATAAAATCTTTGGATCAATCATGAAGTCCAACGTGTGAATAACATGCGTTGCAGAATGAGAACGCATTGAAAATGGAAAGGTAGAAATCATCAAAGAAATTATTCAAGAAATTTGTCAGACCTGAAGGGCATCAGTTTCCAGATTGAAAAGATCCACTGAGTGTCCAGTACAAAGGCTGAGAAAAGAACAACTATACCAAAGCACATAATCATGAGATTTTAGATCACAGGGGGCAAAAAAAAAAAAAAAATCCTATAAGCTGCAGGTAAAGAATTAGTTACACCTGGCTGGGGCCAACCTCAGGAACCTGTGTTAGAGATCTCAACCTGCTGCCCAAGTACTCTGGCAATAATTAGATGTAACTATAATAGTTATCTTTATTAAGCACCACTTTACATATGTCATCTCATTTAATTTTGTAACCATCCAACAAATCACATAACCCTATCCCCATTTAACAGGTGGGGAAATTGGAGCTCTAGGAGGTATGTGACTTGAATAAGTTCGCACAGCCAATAAGAGTTAATAACAACAATAGTTAACATATTTAATGCTTACCATGTGCCAGATTCCATGCTGTAACAGACACTGTTGGTTGCCTACCTGACAGCCATTCCACCCCTTACCTGCTAACAGAATCCTAATTTTGTTCAGATATCCATTCATCAAGAAGAGACCTTATCTCCAGCATGACTGTCAAGCCAATTAGAGTGACCCTATTCTCCTCTGCCAGTGATTAGATTAAAGGCAGGCTTGTGACTCAGCTCTGGCCAAAGACGTGAGAAGGGAAGTCAGTAAGGAGTTTCTGCGAAAGGTTTACTCACTCTTAAGAAGACACAAGGCTGGGCACAGTAGCTCAGGCCTATAATCCTAGCACTTTGGGAGGATTGCTTGAGTCCGGGAGTTCAATCAAGACCAGCCTGAGCAAGAGCGGGACCCATCTCTACAAAAAATAGAAAAATTAGCTGGGGTGGTGGCACCCACCTGTAGTCCCACCTACACAGGAGGCTGAGGCAGGAGGATCGCTTGAGCCCAGGAGTTTGAGGTTGCAGTGACCTATGATGATGCCACAGCACTGTAGCTGGGGTGACAGAGTGAGATCCTATCTTAAAAAAAATACACAAAATAAAGAAAATGACCCTTTTCTGCTGCTGCATATTATACTGTCTAGATGTGATGTCTGGACCTATGGCAGCCATATTATGACCATGAGTGGAGACAGCATAGGAAAGCCTGCATGCTGAAGTTGAAAGATCATAAAGATGGAAAGAACCTAGGTCCTTGATGAACTAACCAATCCTGAAACTTTCTTACTTTTGGACTTCTTGTTATGTGAGATAGAATTCTTCAAGAGCATGAAGTTGATGGAATATTTGATGAATTTGAACATATCAAAAGAGGAATTGGACAATAAAGAGTTGGGGGATGAATTAATTATAAGTGTATAGGAAACTATACCAATGAGAAAACCAGATATCTATTAATTCCAGGAAAAAGTCGAATGAGCAAGAAAAGGTAATCATGGGGTACTGCATAGCTTAGCCATGAATTACGTAATCAAAATAATGTAAAGATTGAATGTTGGTTTAGCCAAAATTATGATGTAACTACATTGGAAGGCTTGGGGAATGGAATATGTGGCTGTTGGTGGTAAGCAAGGCAGGAGAATTAGTGAAAGAGCAAAAAATCTTCATTTTCCATACTGAGATGCCAATAGATAATGCCTATGTTGCATAAAGCAAGAGTTATCACTATAACCATGTTATTTAGTGATATGAAGGGAAATACCAAAAAAAAATCAATGAAGGGAGAAGCAAATGGTTGCCTTGGGGAATGGAAAATAGAGGGGATGGGGTACAGAAGACTATCGTTTTTCATTATTAGCTGTGTAGAGCTATTGGACTATTTAGAAGTCTGGATAACTTTGGTAAAAAAATAAAAACAAAATTAAAAACACAAGAAACCAGAAAAGAAAAAAAAATTAAATAAAAAGAGCCAATTATTAACTCCAAGGAAAATAAAAGTTCAAGAAAGAAAGGAACACTTAAATGGGCTCAGTGGTGAATAATTGTTACATAACATGCTGGCTGTGTTCTCTTTTCCTTCCAGATCCATCCACCCTTCTCCACCTGCTCTGTGCTCCACCACAGGCTGCCATGCCCTCTGGCTTCCAGGTGGGTCTGACCCTGGGGACCGCAGCAGGAGATCAGAGGAAGGAGGTTGGTAGGGGGTAAATATTAATAGTTCCCTGGCTCTGTTCCTAACATGTTCATCTCAGGGTGGCTGCATGCCTTGACCAGCAGTTACAGCTACTACCAGGCAGCTTTCTCTGTACAGCTCTCTGTCTCGAGATTCTTAGGGGCCTAGGAATGGTAGTGGAGTTACCACAGTTTTATCAGCTGTATCTCTAGTGGTTTCCCTATACCCTCCCCACACTGTTATAAATAGTCCCGTATTAAACTCTTCTCAAATTACCCAATTTGAGTGTGCCATCTGTTTCTTGCCAGGCCCTAACTGATACACACAGCCATGATAATATAATTAATGAATATCAACGACTTCACCAATAACTCATTATACATTGGGGGTAGGGAGGAGAAATATATGTGTATTTGAAGAAGGTGTATGGAAGGGAGCTAAATCCTCAGTTCTTATAAGATGTAAATAGATTATATCTAAAAGCAAAAAAAAAATTAAGAAATAGAAGTATAGAAATATGAAAGTAAATCCCAGAAGAAATAGCAAGAAAAAGATGAGGAAATGAAGATTTTTCTTATTTATTTTTTAAATATCTGAGGAATAACTTCTAAAACTGTGTTTTTGGGACTATGATTCAAGACCTATTAGTAGGTGTTGAAATCTATTTAGTGGGTATCAGTTAATTCTTTTATTAATCAGAACAAAGTAAAAATTGCCAGCATGCATCACAAGGTGTGAGGGCAAATATGATTTTGTTAAGCTTCTGTTCCATTTGCCTCTGTGTGTGTGTGTGTGTGTCTGTGTGTGTGTGTGTGTGTGAGATGTCAAAGGTGTTTCTTATTTGGGTTGGGTTCAAAAGGACTTGAAAATCACTATTCTAAAAGATAGAATGGTGGCTGAAGACGGAGCAGAGAAGTAAATATTCTAACCAAAAGGGGTTAAAAGGGTTATGTTATTCTTTGTGGATGCAGTTAAATGGCTGACGGGAGTAATAATTCTCTGCACTGGTGTGAGGCCCTGCCAGGTTAACAGCTCCACATGCAGCTCTTATTATATTCACCCTGTGCATTATAATGTTCTTGGCTCACCAGCTAACAATAAAATAAATCCAGAGCCTCTCTGTTGGAATGATATATTGCTTTATCATGGAAGCCACTACCTACTAAGAAATATAATTGTTCAGGATGGCACTGGAGGAACATCAAAAAAAGGTTAGCAAGCAAGAATAAAAATTACATCCAATATAGTAGGGAATGGGACGAAAATCCAGACCTATTGTCAGTTAACTGATACTTAAACTACCAGCCGGGTGATTTAGGGCTTAAGCTAACAGAATTTTCAGAATATAAAAACAAAAACAGAACCACCTCATAGGAATAAGCATTCAACTCTCTTTTTGTTAGAGATGGAAAATGAGGTCCACACCATTGCAATAGATTGAAAAGGTATACTCTGGTTTCATTCTAGGAAAGAAGTAAGTTGAAATGAAATCTTCACAGTACCATATGTATCATACATAGTTGGAGCTTTATATAATTGTGGAATTCCAACTATATTACATAATTTGTGTGATCGTATGAATATATACATTGAGAGGAAAATGAGGAACTGAGCCACAATTTTCCCACCAACTTGTGTAAGGTAAATAACAGGTGGCACTGAAAGACCAATAATTCCCACACACCAGACTGTCCATCCCTTTGGGTTCTTCAGAGTTCTAGAAACAAATGATGACTGCCAAGATTTTGATCATGAGGATAAGCACAGATAAATGCTTTTTAGGAATATTTTTGACTATAACCACTAGTCGTGAACTGATCATCAATAAAAAGGTGGTGCTTCCACAACAGCTTTTTAATTCAGTGGTATATATTCAGGTCCGTGTGACCAGGTGACAGTAAAAGGGCGTCTGAGAGGGTGTCCACGGAACCCTAGTCTCAGGAGAATGTCACCACTCCATCTGAGACTACAGACGCGGCAAGAAGCATGTGCTCCCCAACGACTTTCTTTGGAGTGCGACAGTGGACTAAAAGGGTTGAAATGACGGCCTTCTCTCCAGCCCTCATGCTCTTATATCAAGCAGCGCATGGTGAGAGGTTCCTGCGTGCTCACCTCTGACCCAGGCACCACGGGCAGCCAGATGAAGGAGGAGAGGGAGGTCTGCTATGGTGTTCAGTCTCCTTACATGCTCATAAAACAACTAGAGCATGATATCAGGTGGCATCTAGTAAAGACATAAGTTGTGTGGATGGAACATTTTAGTGAAGAGATGTCCCTGATGTCATTCCATGGATTGCTTGGAGATGTCTTGCTGCCTTTGAGTGAGCTGCTGAATACAGTGAGGCTCTCATTTTCTAGGGTGCACTTGGCTGGGCCGCACCAAGTGAACATAAGGGCCGACACACACTTTTGAGCCCACTGCTGAAACCTACCAGCCTTAAGAGCTGATTGACTCTGGCTCTCAAACTCCCAGATGTCTATCTGCCTTAAGCTACCACTTACCTCCTGATAAGCTATAGAAAGCTGCCTTACAGGAAATGGGTATCAGAAAAACCAGGTCCCACAGACTCCCCGCCAGGTCCATGTTTGGCCTAAAGAAACCACACAATGAGATTGATGATACAGAATCACATAGCGGGTGTATCAGGCAGGTTCTTTGCTCCAAACAGCATCCATTCTGAATGGTTAAATAATAAGGAATGGACTGAAGGATAGTAGGGGAGCTCACAGACTCTCTAGGATGGTGAGAGAACCAAGCTTGCAAGCCTGAATGATGCCATCAGAGTGCTCTGATGAGACCCCACTGCTGGGCAGTGATGGATATGTTAATTAGCTTGATCATGCTAATCATTTCACAACATATATGTATATCAAATCATCACATTGCACACTCTAAGCATATATAATTTTTACCTGTCAATTATACCTCAATAAAGCTGGAAGGGGGTAACAGAATTCATAAAACTAGTTATAAGATATCTTAAGAATCCTTGGGTACGTGGCTTTCAGTTTTCAGTTTTTAATCATGGATACCACAAGGCTCTCATGGGTTTCTATTAGTAGGATGGTGATTCCACTATTATCTACAACATTCTTTTGCTTTAATGCAAGATAAAACTAAATTTAACATGTATCATTTGCCCATTTCCATTGTAATAAATGTCTTAGTTAAAAAAAAAAAAAAAGAGAGAGAATCACTTGACAAGTACAGGCACAAACCTTGGTTCGGTCTCTCATATTTGTTTGGTAGTTACTTTAGACAACTGATTTCTGTTGACCTAGCCATGGCGAACTACCACCTAGCACTAAGGGCTTATATCAGGGTGCTGAATTTGAATCCTGCTTTGCCACCCCTAGTGATCTGACCTAGGGCAAGTTCTTTAGCTCTCTGTGCCTCAGTTTTTCTCATCTAAAATGGGGATACTAATGATACTTACCTTATAGAGTTGTTATAAAGCTAAAATGAGACTGTGTGTAAAGAATGCCTGGTACAGGCCTGGCGCGGTGGCTCACGCCTATAATCCTAGCACTCTGGGAGGCCGCGGCGGGCAGATTGCTTGAGGTCAGGAGTTTGAAACCAGCCTGAGCGAGACCCTGTCTCTACTAAAAATAGAAAGAAATTAATTGACCAACTAAAAATATATATACAAAAAATAAGGCGGGCATGGTGGCGCACACCTGTAGTCCCAGCTACTTGGGAGGCTGAGGCAGGAGGATCGCTTGAGCCCAGGAATTTGAGGTTGCTGTGAGCTAGGCTGACGCCACAGCACTCACTCTAGCCTGGACAACAAAGTGAGACTCTGTCTCAAAAAAAAAAAAAAATGCCTAGTACATAGAAGGCACTGAATAAATGTCAGTCCTTGTTGTTGCTCTGTAATTATTATTATAGTTTCCACAATATTTTATCCAATCCTTGTTATGCAAATATGCAAATCATTTAATATGCAAACATATTAAAGGGACCTTTAAAACAATATGAAATGAGTTTAACAGTGGCTATTTACAAAAGCAGAAACCTAAACGCTCAAGTTTGTTGAATTGAATGGAAGGAAAATAAAAGCCCAAAGTTATAGTATCAAGTAGGCCTCAAATTGATATTGTTGTCATTTATATGTTATAACAAGGATTCAAACACTAGGGCAAGGATTATTTTTCATGTAAAAAGCTTTTACAGATCTCAAGATATACAGTCTTTCTTCAAGGCTTAAAATAGCTTCCTTTATCATGTTTTAAACATATGCATTTTCATGCAAGGCAGCAGAGGGCAGGTTTATTAGCAATATTGATAAATTAAATAGTAAGTCATCCCAAATATCTTGGATTGCATATTTTACCCTAATCAGGTGGAGCCAACAAGCAAATATATAAGTTATATTTCTGTTTATATATTCTCAAGAGTATTTAGTTGTTTAATAAAGCTCACAATGTGGCTGGTAATTGGAAACGTTGACTGAACCAGGTTCCGTCGTACTACATGTAAGACTTAATGAAATTTTATCATAACTGTGAGTCACAAAGGCCCTTTTAAGCAAATTAATGGCCACTGATGGAAATATCAAGGGGTGCCAACAAAATTTCAATTAGTTATTTCACTAATATTCCCCTCATCTTAGCACTTCCTGTTACATTGTCACAGTTTTTACAATTCAATGCAGGGTCTTTTGACATTATTTTTGTTAATTGATGATATATTCTGACGCATTTTTAAAATCACAAAATAGGAAAAGTTTCATTAAATTTTAATTAGCATAATCAGCACAGAATATAAAACATATTGCTAGGATTTCTACCCTCCAGCATTTAGAAAAGCAGTTTAGTAAGTTGAGAGAGTGTATGTGGAGAGACCATTTAAAATATATTTTTGTCTTTATTATGTTCTCTGAAAATATGATTTAGAAAATCTAATTTTCTAGTGAGCTCGTATTTGCAAATGGAAAGACTTAGAATCCCTTTAAAATCAGGCAACAGATGTGTCTGAGTGCAGAGGATTTAGAAAAGCAAAGTGGGGCTTTTTTTAAGTTAATAATACTTTTTAGGTAGACATTTGGAGGTTTGGGGTTTTTTTTCTTCCAGAATAAAAGAAAAAAAAGACTTTGATGCCTAGTAAAGGTGAGACATGTCTGAGTGGTCTTTATGATCCTGGAAGCGTTTTGCCTCTGTTAAAAGATTTAGTGCGAGTTCAAATACACATTCTTGTCAACCTGGAAATTTGGTGATTAACAACCATTACAACTCAGTGGTTGTTTCTCATTTTTACTTAGATGATTATATTCTTCTAATTGTTCTCAAATTTTCTGTGGTCTTCATTTATATCTTAGTTTGGATTCTTCTAGAGGCTGACTGCGAGGCAAGTGTTCAAGTGCAAGTCGTTTATTTGGAAGGTAAAAGGAAACACCAGTAGGGGAGTCCGGAAGTAAGTCTGTTACAGCAAGTGTTACAGCGGGTGGTCCCGAGGACAAACCGAGCAACACACCGAGAGTGCAGAATTAAAGTTTATTTGCGGGCTCAGAGGGGTCTCACCACCAAATTCTGCACCCTGTCTACCCGATTTTTCCCACTTTTATTAAGTTGGGGTGGTCCGAGGGGTGGGGTCTCAGGTGGACTAATGTGCCACCAGGTAATAGGGTAGTTGATGAGCCAGATAATAGGTTCAGTGTTATGCTGATGCGCCAGGTAATAGATTAGCTGCAGGGCCAGGTAATAGGTTAGTATTATGCTGATATTGGTCTTCGAGGGGTGGGGGTCTCAGGTGGCTGATGCACCAAGTAATAGATGGGGGTTTTCCTTATCAAGTCCACGAAAGGAAGGCATTTAAAGGTGGATTATCCAGCAAGATACAAGTGCGGACCACTCTGGGCCTAGTCCTACTGGGGAACTATGGCAAACAGTGATGACCCTCAGAGTCATCCAACATTAGGAACAAGACAGCTGGAATATTTATACATTAACAAGCCACAGACTTTGGTTGAGGGCTGCTCCTGGGGTTGTCAAATCCTTGGCACTTCTAGCCTGCCAGCTCTGGGTCAAGCCCTCAAGCAAATGCAAGCAGCTGGGGCCCAGTGAAGTGGTAAAGCCATGGAGTGTACAGGTAGGGCACCAAGAGCAGCTGCCACAGGTTACCTCAGAGGATTTCTGTACAAAATTAATTATTACACATAAACAATTTAGAATAATGCCTGGCACAGAGTAAGGATTCAATGTTAATTCAGTTGTTTTGATAGCATTGGCTTTCTTTGTATTTTCTTTTTAATATATCATGAACCATTCTTTCTTGTTGTCCAAGGATTTTTCTTTCTCTGCCTGTACCTTAAATGCTGGTGTTCTCCTTCACTTCTTACTCTGCGCCCTCTTCCTGAGCCATCTCTTTGTCTCATCTAATGGTTACTTTTCTCCCTGGTGCACATATCTAGGCCAAGCTACTGCTCTGTATCCTGGACTCCACCACCCAACTACCTGCCTGAGAGGTCTCCTGCAGGTCACACAGCTCCTCACATTCACCCTGTCCCATAGGAGCCCCATTCCCTGCTAAAGCAGCTTCCCTCTACTTCTGTTGGTGGTTTCATCACCAAACACTACCCATTCCTTATCTTAGGCCAGAGGCCTTGGGCCTAAGCTTTTTCATGCCCCCCTACGTCCAGCCAAGCCCACCAGGTGCTCAGCCCCACTCCCACCCCCAGCGTGGTGTCATGGAACCTATTCTAGGGTGAGGCCTCACAAGATCAGGATGGCAGAGATCTGGGTTCTGGAGGGAAGAAAGTCAGGAAGGCCAGGCACATTGTAGGGAAGCTCTCTCCTTGAAATATCTGGGTGAAAGGTAGGGAAGTGGGGGGACTGTGCCCTCTAATTCTCCTGCCACCCTGGGTGCTCAAATGAGCCCTTCTGCTGCAGTCCTTTGAGGAGAAGGTGGCCCCAAGTGTCCCATCCCTCTTAGAGGAATTATGGAAGTCCCATTGCTCAATTTTCACAGAAAAGACCAGGAACAGGGCATTTCTTGTTTTGCCCAGCCTGAAAAATACCTCTTAAACCATCAAAAACCAAAATAAACAAAAAAAATTTTTAAGAGTAGTGGGGCTGGCAGGGCCTTGTAGCACCATACTACATGGTGGGGGATATGGGGAGAGACTAGTCAAGTAATCCTTCAGAAAATAAGAAAAATACCTCCTTTGGGGGATTTTCTAGTGCCCTCTCTAGAGCTTGAAGGGATAAACTTTGATGCAAAAGGAGAGCAAAAAAATACATACTTAATCCTAAAATGGGCTCCCCTTGGCAGGGGATTCCACCTGAGTGGGTATTTTTGTCAGGTGCCAGGTAATTCTCATGTAGCCTGGCCTAGACCAACATTTGGGACATGCTGGCCCCAGAGTAAGAGTCCCACCCTTACTCTGAAGCACCCTTTGAATGCTTCAGAGAAGCATTCAAAACACTCCAATGTCCAGTCCCTGCTCGCCTCTTTCGCCTTCTCTCCTGACCCTCTTTACCTAAAAACATCAGCCCCAGCAGCACAACAACCTGGAATGTCTTTTTCATCCCTCCCTCTGCCCAGCTCATTTCACTTGGCTGACTCTGATTCACTCTTATTCAATGGTTTCCTCCGTTTTAGTTCTAAGCTGGGTTAGATACCCCTCCTCTGGGCCCTGCTAATGCATACCCCTGTCATTGCACTCATCTCATAGTGTTATAATTATCTCTTCGTTCTGTCTCCTTTAATAGACTGTGAGAATAGGGATGATTAATCTTTGCACCTCCAGTATGATTGGCACAGAGTACAGAAAGAAGGAAGCAAGAGAAGGAGGGAGGGAAAAGGAGAGGAAGTGTTAATTTGGGTCTCCAGAGAAGCAGACATGAAGATGAGATAAAATATGCAAGAAATTTATTAAAGAAAATGCCTGTGAGAGAAAACATAGGAGAGAGATGGAAGAGGTTAGAAGACATACAAGATCTTATTGCAGGTCTGACTTGTGAAGGAAAGAGAAAAGGAAGGAAGAAAGTTTAGATGGAAGCATCTCAGCCTGCAGTTCAGTCTAAGAAAAGTTTGGCAAGGCTAATGCGAATCCTTGAGCCAAAGTTGTTAGGCAGAGGAGTTTCCATGTCTCTCGGGAACAGGCCTGCCTCAGTATCCCTTCTGCACTCAAACCCTGGTGGGGCGAAGGCTGTAGGCCTCAGCACCAATATGGCAATGGGTTTCAGAGGCTACAGCTGGGGCCCAAGATCAATTACACTTCTAGCAGTCAGAGATTTGAGAGGTGAATCCTCATGGACACTGGAAAAAGGAAGGAAGGGAGGGAGGGAGGACTAATAAACATACTTATGGAAAGTTTGACAGTTTGTATAGTAACAAGTAAACAGGAAATCTGGCTGTTTGGACGCAGGGTGGGGAAATGCAAAAAAGACAAGAATAGAAAGGGGATCTTGAGTTGGTGTCCTGGTTTTATCACTGACTAGCTGTGTAACCCTGGGCAATTTCATCACTCTGTTTCCCGATTCTAAATTAAGAATAGTAGTACCTGCCCCACTTACCTCACAGGATTGATGTCCCAACTTGGGGGTCTTGACTTCATCCCAGTCACTACCAAATGTAGAGTATAGCTTTGGGGGATCTCTACCATCACCCATGGATATCCAGGGCTGCCCCTTGGCTCATTAGAGTTCTAGGTCCTTGCAGGGAGGTGTCCTCACAGAGTGAGCACGGGGGACCCAGCAAAGTGTCCTGGTCTAGCTGGCATCACTCCTGCCAGACTTTCAGTAATTGACCTGCAGGTACAGATGGGGTAAGGTGCCCATCTGCCATGTGAAATGCCTATTGGCATGCAGACTGTGAGTCAAAGGAGTGGCCCTGGGTGCAGGTGCTAGCAGATTCCACTGGAGAGACAACTGGGCAGGCCAGTGATGGACCAGGACTCAAACCCAGCAAGGCCTCTGAGCCCTGGAGCAGTGCCCCTCATGGCAGTCCTTCTTCTGGGCCCTTCACTAGGGCTTTTCCAAATGATACCCACCCTTCCCTGTCCCCCAGGGTCACTTTCATTTCCTGCTACATATGAGAAACGCTACCTGTTATACAGCAGGATAAGCATGAGATAAAGTCCAAGCCCAGCTGACTCCCCAAGGCCTCCTCTGGTCCTTAACCAGAGGTATATGTCAGAATCACCTATGAAGCTTTTCAAATATAAACATTTCCAGCCCTCACCCCTGACCTACTGAAATCAGAATCTCCAGGGAAGGGGCTTGGGGATTTCATTTTTAAAAGGCCCAGATGATTCTAAAGTACAACTATGCAACAGGAAATAACCACAGCCTCTTGAGGGCTGACCTTACTAACCCAGACCTAAAATGCACCAACAAACCATCCCAGCTGGTCATCTCAGGGCTGAATTCTAGTTCCACATTCATGATTTACTTAATGGTTTGCTTTGTATAGTTTTCTAATCTCCCTCTTCAGTGTCCACATTAGGAAATGAATCCAAAAGAGATCCTCAAATAGAAAATTCATCTGACTCCCAACCTTGGTCTTTCCATCTGGTTTGATTAGGAAAAACTCAACTAACTTCCTTCAAAGCATGGTTTGTACTATTATTACTCTATTTCTGTATTTACATTGGCACAATTCTCAGCTGGCCTCTCAGGACCACCCAAGATGCTGGATGACAGTTTCAGAGGCCAGTTAAAGCAAAGAAGATTTAATTCATTGAATACACAGTAAAATAGTCCACAAGTGCAGACATTTTGATTGTACCAGTTCTTGCAAATTTCTGAGCTCTCTAAGGATAGAGATCATTGTTTGTTGACCTTCATGTTTCCAGTCTTGTTCAGTTCTTGACACACAGTAGGTACTTTTAATGTTTGTTAATAAATGAGAATTTAGGACCTGTGACCAAATTCAATGTTGCCTTCCATGATGTGACAACATAATCAACATGGCTTGTGAGATTTCTTTCTCTTTTGCTTTGATTTAGTTGCAAAGGCACTTCATGTACCTGGTAACCAGTTGAACAAAGAATAGGATATTTAGAAAAACCTTTATTTACCTCCCTACTCTAATCCTACCACCTGAGATCACCAGTGTTAAGTTTGGTTTATTACTCTTCCACATTATTCTTTACATTCATACAAAAATATACAAATGCATATGTATTAGTCATGGTTCTCCAAGGAAACAAAACCAATAGAAGATTGTGTGAGTGTGTCCATGCATGTGTGTGTAGAGAGAGAGACAGAGACAGAGAGACAGAGGTGGGTTTTTTAAAATATACTTTATTTTTAAGAGCAGTCTTAGGTTCACAGCAAAATTGAGCAGAAGGTACAGAGATTTCTCATATACCCTCTGCCCCAATACATGCACAGCCTCCTGCATTATCAACATCCTGCATAGAGTGGCACATTTATTACAACTGATGAACCCACACATCATTATCACCAGAGTCCATGGTTCACATTAAGGTTCACTCTTGGTGTATGTAGCCTTTTCAGATTGGTTCCTTTCACTTAGTGATATGCATTTAAGTTTCCTCCAAGTCTTTTCATGGCTTGATAGCTCATTTCTTTTTAGTGCTAAATAATATTCTACTCTCTGGATTTACCGCAGTTCATTTATCCATTCACTGATTGAAGGACATCTTGGTTGCTTCGAAGCTTTGGAAAGTATGAATAACTGCTATAAACATCTGTGTGCAGGTTTTTGTGTGTACATAAGGTTTTTTTGTTTGTTTGTTTTAAGAGATAGAGTCTTACTCTGTCACCCAGGCTGGAGTACAGTGACGTGATCATAGCTCACTCCCACCTCATACTCCTGGGCTGAAGCAATCCTCCTGCCTCAGCCTCCCGACTAGCTGGGATTACTGGCCTGCACCACCATGCCCGGCTAGTTTTCTTATTTTTTATTTTTTTGTAGTGACAGGGTCTTGCTTTTTCTCAGCTGGTCTCCAACTCCTGAGCTCAAGCAACCCTCCCACCTCAGCCTCCCAGAGTGCTAGGATTACAGGCGTGAGCCACTGCACCTGGATCTTATTGTTGAGTTTTAAGAGTTCTTTGTATATTTTGGATAACAGCTCTTTATCAGATATATTTTTTATAAATATTTTCTCCTAGTCTGTGGCTTTTCTTTTTATTCTCTTGACCGTGTCTTTTGCAGAGCAGGAATTTTTTAATTTTAATGAAATACAGCTTATCAGTTCTTTCATAGATCATGCCTTTGGTGTTTTATCTAAAAAGTCATCACAAAACCCAAGGTCATCTAGATTGTCTCCAATGTTATCTTCTAGAAGTTTTATAGTTTTGCATTTTGGATTTGAATCTATGAATCATTTTGAATTAATTTTTGTGAAGAGTATAAGATCTGTGTCTAGATTCATTTTTTTGTATATGGATGTCCATTTCTTCCAGCATCATTTGTTGAAATGGTTATCTTTTCTCCATTGTAGTGCTTTTGCTCCTTTGTCAAAGATCAGTAGACTGTATTTATATAGGTCTATTTGTGGGCTCCCTCCAACTTTGTTTTTCTCCTCCAATACTGTGTTGGCTATTCTGGGTCTTTTGCCTTTCCATATAAACTTTAGAATCAGTTTGTCAATATCTACAAAATAAATTTCTGGAAATTTTATTAGGATTGAATTAAATCTATAGATAAAGTTGGGAAGAAATGACATCTTGGTAATATCAAGTCTTCCTATGCATGAATGTGGAACATCTCTCCATTTATTTAGTTCTTCCTTGATACCTTTCATCAGAATTTTATGGTTTTTCTCATATATATCTTTTACATATTTTGTCAGATTTATACTGAAGTATTTCATTTTGGGGGGTGCTAATATAAATGTGTGTTTTTAATTTCAAATTCCATTTGTTCATTATTGACATACAGGAAAGCAATTGACTTTTGTATATTAACTTTATATCCTGAAATCTTGCTATGATCACTTATTAGTTCTAGGATTTTTTGTAGATTCTCTCATGTTTTCTACATAGATGATCATGTCATCTATGAACAAAGACAGTTTTATTTCTTCCTTCCCATTCTGTGTATGTTTTATTTCCTTTTCTTGCCTTTTTGCATTAGCTAGGACTTACACTATGATGTTGAAAAGCAGTGGAAAGCAAGGTCATCCTTGCCTTTTTCCCAATTTTAATAGGAAAGTTTTGAGTTTCTCACCAGAGGTGTTTTATTTTAAGGAATTGGCTTATGTTATTCTGGGAGCTGGCAAATCTGAAATCTGAATTCAGGTAAGAGTTGATGTTGCAGTCTTGAGTCCCAGTTCCACAGAGCAGGCTAGGCAAGCTGGAAACTCAGGCAGGATTTCTATGTTCCAGTCTTGAAGAGAATTCCTCCCACCTCAGGGAACCTCAGTCATTGCTCTTATGGCCTTCAACCAATTGGATGAGGCACACCCACATAATGGAGGGTAATCTGCTTTATTCAAAGTCTACTGATTTAAATGTTAATCACATCTAAAAAAGTATCTTTACAGCAACATCTAGACTGGTGTTTCAGCAAACGACCTGGCACCATAGCCTAGCCAAATTGATACATAAAATTAACCATCACAGCATATAAACAGATTATAGGGATTTCTAAATTTGCTTTTCACACAAGTATAATCATACCATATGCTTTTCTGTGGAACTTGCTTATTTTCTTACAATAATATATCATATTATTGTTAAAAAAATAATATTTCATGCTTATCTGTCCAGGTCAATCCTTATCAATATCACTCATTCTTTTAAATAGTTATATAATATTCAACCATTGGCCCTTTTGAGGAGGACTGTTTACAGTTATGATCAATGCAAAACACACACACACACAAATGTATATCTGTATTTCCATGGACTAGATTCCCAAATGTGGGATTGCTGTGTCAAAGAGTATGTGCATCTTTGATTTTAATAGATTCTTCCAAATGAGTTTCTTAAAATGCTATAACAATTCTCCCTCCAACCAGAAATTAAAGAAAGTACAAATTTCCTCACATCACTGTCAAAATTAGTTCTAAATTTTGCCTCATGGATTAAAAATGTTATCTTATTTGTGTGTGTGTACTTTCTTAAAACTTTTAATGGTTGTAAAACATGCATAACATAAAATTTACTATCTTAACCATTTTTAAGTGTACAGTTCATCAGTATTAAGTACACTCACAGTGTTATGCAATCAATCTCCAGAACACTCTTTATCTTGCAAAACTGAAACTCTGTACCCATTACGTAATAACTCTCCATTCCTCTTTCCCCCTAGCCTCTGGCAACCACCATTCTACTTTATGTCTCTATGAATTTGACTACCCTGGGTACCCCATATAAGTGGAATCATACAATATTTGTCTTTTTGTGACTGGCTTATTTCACTAAGCATAATGTCTTTAAGGTTCATACATGTTATAGCATGAGTCAGAACTTACTTCATTTTTAAGGCTGAATAATATTCCATTGTGTGTACATTTTGTTTATCCATTCTTCTGCCAATGAACATTTGGATTGCTTCCACCTTTTGGGTATCATGAATAATGCTGCTATGAACATGGGTGTAGAAATATATCTTTGAGATCCTGTTTTCAATTCTTTTGAGCATATACCCAGAAATGGAATTTCTGGATCATATGTAATTCTGTTTTTAACTTTTTGAGGAACCTCCAAACTGTTTTCCATAGAGGTAGCACCATTTTACATTTCCACCAACAGTGCACACGGGATTTCTCCACATCCTTGCCACACTTGTTATTTTCTGTTTTTCTGGAGTTTCTGATAGTAGTCATCTGTTCAGTTTTTCTCTCTCTTTTTTTGATAGTAGCCATCGTCCTGTTATTATTTAACATACATGTTCACATATTTATAATCAAATATTTATATATCAGCTATTTGCATTTTGTTTTTATAAATTGCTTATTTATAGTTTATAGTCTCCTGTCAACAATATATAGAAGCTCTATATGTTGGGCTGAAATCAAAATTGCCAATTTTTTTGTCAAAAACAGTTGACTGCCAGGTGTGGTGGATAGTGCCTGTAATCCCAGCTATTTAGGAGGCTGAGGAGGGAAGATTGCTTGAGGACAGGAGTTGGAGACCAGACCCTGTCTCAAAAAAAAAAAAAGGAAAGAAAAATGAAAAAATTTAGCTGGGCATTGTGGCACATACGGGTAGTCCCAGCTACTCTGGAGGCTGGGCAGGAAAATCACTTGAGCCCAGGAGTTGGAGGCTGCAATGAACTACAATGTTGCCACTGCACTTTACCCTGGGTGACAGAGCAAGACCTCATCTCTATAAAAACAAACAAAAAACACTTGACTATCAGCAATTTCATGGAGTCCCACCTAATATTATGGATCTTAATATTAATCCTAATATTGTGGATATTAATCCTTTATCTGTCATTAATTGCAACTATTTTCTCACTGCCTATTGGTTGTCCTTTGATTTTTTATGGTGTCTTCTACCACTGAAAAATCTTGATTTTTCTATATTATCAAATCTGTTTTGTTTCTTTTATGCCTTCTGAGTTTCTTGTGTTATTTAAATTCTTCCTACCTGAATATCATATGAATACTCTCCCAAATTTACTTTTAGAGTATTTGTTTGTTGTACCTTTGCATAGTCTGTAATTAAAGATGTATTAAATAGGGGTCTATCTTTGTATTTTCCATGTAATAGGCAATTATTCTAGCACCATTTATTAAATAAGCTATCACTGAATTGAAATGCCACGTTTATTATACAGTGTATTAAGTTTCCATAAAATCAATTTCTTTCTTCTCTATTCTATTTCACTGATCTATTCTCCAACGTCCTACCCTTTTGATTATACTAGTTTTATACTGAGTTTTAATATCCATTAGGGCAAGATCCTAGTAAAGTATTGCTGGTCTTGTTTTTCAAAGCTTTGTTGGCAATTATCACAGAGTTGTTGAGTTATTCTTCACACAAATCTACAGAGATCCCTAGTTGACAGTTAAATCTCTTACACATTTTAATATCTCCCTCGGCTCACGAAGCCAGCTGGGTTCAAGTTTCAACCAGCACTTATTGAGAGCCTCTCATTTATGTTCACCTTGGGAGGCCAGTGTGCAGAGCTTCAGGGAATGACTGGCTAGGAGGAGAGAGAAAAGAAGGAGGAAGAGGCAAGTTTCTCCGGAAGCCCTCAGTATAGGCCTAAGGTTACTCATAATTGTACCCCACTGTCCCCAGGATGGATCTCCCAGGTACGTGGGGGTTAGTAATGTAAGGGGGAAGAGCAATAGAAACAAACTACCTGCTTCAGAGTTTTTATTAGGAATGCCCTCATTCTTAACAAATATTTAAATAACCCCAAAGTCTAAATAACAATTCCTCTGCCTGTCAGTCCACAACATCAAGTATTAAATGAAACATACGAAAGCTCTCATGCAGCATTGGGATCTTCCAGCAAGTGGTGAGGACACACCAAGAGCCAGGTAGGGGCATGCCAACCGGACAGCATCCCAGGACACCCGGCTCTGCAGGATGGCAGACCATTATGGAAATAAATCAGATACGCCATACTAGTTAACTCAGGTTTCCACACAAACTCCTGACACAACTAGGGAAATGTACATGCTCCCATTCCCACTGAAGCGAGGGCTACCTTGAGCAGAAATTTAAAATCCACCTTCAGTGGCCTTGCCCTACCTCTTGTCATTTTTGCAATGTGTGTCTGCAATTTGCACTATGCTTCTATTATCCATACCACTCAAAGTCACTGGTTACAATTAATTCTAATTCTTTTTTTAATAGTATTATAAAAGTTTAAAAGTAATATATGAGCCTGGGCAACATATCAAGACCCCATTCCTACAAAAACTAAAAAAACTAGCCAGGCGTGGTGGTGCGTGCCTGTAGTCCCAGCTACTCTGGAGGCTGAGGCAGGAGGATTGCTTAAGCCCAGGAGTTCAAGGCTGCAATGAGCCATGATCCCATCACTGCACTCCAGCCTGGATGACAGAGCAAGACTCTGTCTCTAAATAAATAACATATGAACTTGGTTTTAAAAAACTAAATTGGCCGGGCGCGGTGGCTCACGTTTGTAATCCTAGCAATCTGGGAGGCCGAGGCGGGTGGATTACTAAAGGTCAGGAGTTCAAAACCAGCCTGAGCGAGACCCTGTCTCTACCATAAAAAAATAGAAAGAAATTAATTGGCCAACTAATATATATAGAAAAAACTAGCCGGGTATGGTGGCGCATGCCTGTAGCCCCAGCTACTCAGGAGGCTGAGGCAGCAGGATTGCTTGAGCCCAGGAGTTTGAGGTTGCTGTGAGCTAGGCTGACGCCATGGCACTCACTCTAGCCTGGGCAACAAAGCGAGACTTTGTCTCAAAAAAAAAAAAAAAAAACTAAATAGTAAAAATGGATATAAAGTAAAAAGAAAATCTCTCATCCACCCAGCCCATCACTCTGCCTTTAACTTCCCTCATGTACATGTAGAGAAAGTTCCAATAAAACAGCTACAAGAAACCAGTGTTCTTAGACTTCTGATTACAAACTAACATCCTGGTTTATTAAATTACAAATTGGTTGAATTTTATTTTAAAAGGAAAAGCATTCTACTGCAGCAGATCTCACATTGCAGACTAGGAATAAAGAGGAACTGAGCTGGCCAGAGGGAGAGGGATCAAAGGCCAGCAGGAGCTCGGGGTGGAGTGAGCACAGCAGAGACCCCAGATAGGCCAACGGTCCAGGAAATAGGTGAAGTCCTCACAGTCACTGGAGAAGTGTTCTTCTGGTAGCTCACTTCTGGTAGCTATGGGGAACCTGTAGGACCCAGGCAAGGGTGGGCGTGATTCTGTGGGCTGGTGATAGCAAGGGTGTCTGGCAACCCACTTGTTGAGGCAACTAGCTGTTCGGGGCCTGGCAGGAGACAAGAAACAGAGCTGGCAGGATGAGTACAGGAAGCTAGCCCCTGCCTAGAGGCTGAGGGCTACAGCAGGCATCCTCCTTCATGGGCAATACTACCTTTTGTGGACACTGGAAGATGAACAGAGAAAAAATTTGAGAACCCAGGCAGAAGAGGACCAGGTAGGCATCCCCACCTCCTGCTAGAAATATCCACCTCCACCCCCAGCACCAAAAGTGATGATAGCAACCAACGTGGGCAAAGAACTGCAGCAGAGTATTTCCAGACTCAGACAGTGTACCACATGGCTTCCTTTTGCCCCTCCAGATCCACTCCACCCATCTCCACCCACTCTGGGCCACTAGTGGTGGGTCTCAAAGGGCTCCTGTGCTCTCTGCTTTGGCCATGAGTAGAAAATGGGAGATTGAGAAGAGAAAGGTCAGGGTATTTATTTCCCCCAATTGTCTCCTTGAGAGCTGGCTGGCTATGTCCCTGGACCAAAAGCCACAGCTCCTGTCAAGAGGCCCCCTTTACAGAATGCTCCCTCTCGAGTTTCCAGTGATTGCTTCCTCCTTCTGCTCCTTCTGGCCTGTGGTTTCCCTACACCCTAATACGCCTTTGTAAATAGTCTCTTTATTAAACTCGTCTCAATTTACCCAATCTGAGGGTGCCATCTGTTTCCTGCCAGGACCTGAAATGATACAGATGGCTTGTCTGACAGGACTGATAGATGGAGAGTCGAAGTACCCCTTATTGTTCTAGTCAGAGGTGGGGCAGCCTCCAGATAGCCAAAGGTTACTACAGGTGCCTGGAATGAAGCCAGGAACCTGAGCTCTCTGGGGGTGGAGACTGTGTCTTAAAGGCTTTGCAGCACCTGCACCATGGCAGGGCCTGGCTTTTAGGAGGGGGCCCCCTAAAAACAGGTTTCCTGGCCGGGCGCGGTGGCTCAAGCCTGTAATCCTAGCTCTCTGGGAGGCCGAGGTGGGCGGATCGTTTGAGCTCAGGAGTTCGAGACCAGCCTGAGCAAGAGCGAGACCCCATCTCTACTATAAATAGAAAGAAATTAATTGGCCAACTAATATATATATAGAAAAAATGAGCCGAGCATGGTGGCACATGCCTGTAGTCCCAGCTACTTGGGAGGCTGAGGCAGCAGGATTGCTTGAGCCCAGGAGTTTGAGGTTGCTGTGAGCTAGGCTGATGCCACGGCACTCACTCTAGCCTGGGCAATAAAGTGAGACTCTGTCTCAAAAAAAAATAATAATAATAAATAAATAAATAAATAAATAAATAAAACAGGTTTCCTCTCTTTCTTCAGTTCAGGAACACTTTTCTGTCTTATAAGGGTCCCCTTCTCAAATGACGATGTCCCTGAAAGGTGGTGCTTTCAATGATTTCCTGCTAAAATCAAAATGATCAGTGAGTCCTTGAGCAGTAATTACATGCCAACACCGTGAAAGGAAGAAAGGACGCCAGGAAGAGGCAGGGGCTGAAGAGATGAGGATCTGGAACAAGGTTGAAGGAAGAATATGGATGGAACAGAGAAAAAAATAAGGCTCCAGAGGCCTCCACCCATCTCACAACTTTGCTTCAGTCTGAATTTCTGGGCCAGGAGGAGGTGCTGACCCAGTTAAAGAAAACAGGAGAAAAATAAGAGCCCCACCACCACTGTGCAGGGGGAGGGGTGTTCCACCTCTCACCAGGTGGCAGATATAAGCTATTACCTACAAATTTTGCATAATAGAAACATGCTAATAGCTAGAAGATTAGGTATATATGGTCTTTTATCATTTTTTGAAAGCCAATGTACACCATGATTACAACTATGTCTAAATATATATATGTATATATGTATATTAACATATATAGATAACTTGACAAAGACTAGAAGACTCATGAAAATATTGTGTTGGGATATTGGGGTTAGGAAACAATTTTTTTCATTAAATTGTTAATCTCATAAAATTATTCTTATAATAAATAAAAATGAAGGAAAAAACATAAAGTATGTATATGAAATTGGGCATGGTACTTTATCAGCCTCCTTTCCCTCATCTATGTAGGAGGATAAATGGTCTCTTCCATTCCACTCCACTCCAGGTTTTACAAAATGTGATTCTAAAACTGTTAAAATGAGTCATATAAATGCAGATACAGAGAAAGATACAAAGAGAGAGAGAGAGGTTTTGAATATTTTAGCATTTCCATAAGAATCAAGAAATAGGAAGAAATGGCTTTGTCCCCATTACCGGCTGTGGTAACTGAAGTTTTGTCAGTCTAGCATGTTTTCCCGTTCCTTCTCCTAGGTCACTCGAAGATCTCCTCCACATGACCACGGTGGGCAAGTCAATCACAGTGCCCTACCCTGTCCCTGACAGTCATTTGGTAGTCAGAAGACCAAAGCAGAGCCAATCAGAACCTCCTCTAAAATCGATACATGGATAGGACAAAGAAGGTCCTTTTCTTCTGGGGCTGCTAAATCTTTCTGCCTACTACGTGGGCGACCTTAAACAAATCATCTAACTTCTTTTAGCCTCAATTTTCTCACCTTAAATGAGGATAATAATATAATCTACCTCGTAGGAATTTGTGAGAATCAAATAATATGAAGCATGAGAAAGGTCGTTATAACTTTACAGTGTTTGTAATATTATCATTAATAAATCTATTGTTATTAAACACAAATAAAATTATGTGGTAAATTAATTCATTGTAAGGTGTTGGTCAATGACGACTTAAGGCACTAAACCTCCCAGGCGCATTTACATGTTTTAAAGGGACCCATTATATAAAGTACAGAGCAGAGCGCGCGCCTCGGCTGCGCGCACCCGGGCCGGAGTCTGGTCCGCCGCCAGCAGTTGCCGAGTGCTGCGCGCCCGCCCGGAAGTCCGCGCGACCGAAGAGCAGGGCGTGGCCTCCGCCCGCGGCCAGGCGCTCAGCCTGGTGGGATGCCGCCGTGCGGACGCCACGCGCTGCGTCGCCGCCGCCGCTTCCGCGTCACGGGCTTCCGGTCGCCATCTTATACGCGCAGAGGCGCCGCGGCTGGGACGCAGTCCGCGTCAGTGCATAGCAACAGAGGCACCGCCGCCATGCAGTCGCCACTGCGACTGGCGGTGGTGTGTTCGAGCAACCAGAACCGGAGCATGGAGGCGCACAGCATCCTCAGCAAACGAGGATTCTGTGTCCGGTCCTTTGGGACAGGAACTCATGTGAAGCTGCCAGGACCAGCACCTGACAAGCCAAATGTTTATGATTTCAGAACCACATATAGTCAGATGTATAATGATCTTCTTAAGAAAGACAAAGAGCTCTATACACAGAATGGCATCTTACGTATGTTGGACAGAAATAAGAGAATCAAGCCCCGACCAGAGAGGTTTCAAAACTGCAAAGATCGGTTTGATTTGATCCTCACTTGTGAAGAGAGAGTCTACGACCAGGTGGTGGAAGATCTGAATTCCAGAGAACAGGAGACCTGCCAGCCGGTACATGTCATCAATGTAGACATCCAGGACAACGACGAAGAGGCCACCCTGGGGGCGTTCCTCATCTGTGAGCTCTGCCAGTGTATCCAGCACACGGAGGACATGGAGAATGAGATCGAAGAGCTGCTGCAGGAGTTCGAGGAGAAGAGTGGCAGGGCCTTCCTGCACACAGTGTGCTTCTACTGACCCCAGCGCCTGCCCACCCTCCAGAAGCCAGAAGCCATCTTCCTGCGCCTCCTGTTGTTAACAGTTTTCCTTCTGATATTTTTTTTAATAAACTATACATGTGAAATAAGAAGATATACATAAATGCCAGATTGAAGACAAGCTTTTTATATCCTACTCTTATTTATGAATAGGATATTAAAGTTTTCATTAACCGAAAGTGAAATAAACGGTTTATAGTGCATTTCCCTTGACATCCCTGTGTCCTTAGATGTGCCTGTGTTCCCTACCTTCCCCCCCCCCCCCAACTGGCTGGGCTGTATATTAGGAAAAAGCCCAGAATTGTCCAATAAAGAGATGCTGCTGGTCAAAAAAAAAAAAAAAAAAAAAAACATAAAATACAAGGATAGCACTAGTCTGTCCTGTCAGAAAATAGGATAGTGGTTAATTTTACAGGGGAGGCTTATATGGGATGTTAGTTCTCGTTTCTTTTCCTTTCCTTTCCTTTTCTTTTTTGAGACATGATCTCATATTGCCTGGGCTAGAGTGTAGTGGCATCATCTTAACTCACTGAAACCTCAAACTTTCAAACTCCTGGGCTCAAGCGATTCTCCTGCCCCATCCTCCTGAGTAGCTGGTACTACAGGCATGCCACCATGCCTGACTAATTTTTCTGTTTTTTTGTAGCAATGGGGTCTTGCTCTTGCTCAGGCTGGTCTCGAACTCCTGGCCTCAAGATATCCTCCCGTCTCGGCCTCTGAGTGTTAGGATTACAGGCATGAGCCACTGTGCCTGGTGAGTTCTGTTTTCAGTTACATGGGTGTTTTGTCAGTGAAGATTAATTGGTCTGTATGCTTATGTACCCTGTTATGTATGTATGGTGATTGAATAACAAGTTTTTAAAACTTGGGGACTTCTGTTTTCAAGAAAATGGAGTAGGCATACTTCTCCTTACTCCTCCTACCAAGTACAACAAAAAACTCAACAAGTGCAGATAAAAAATATTTTTTAAAAAGTCCGACAGAAGCCTGCTCTTTCTCGCCAAAGGACCAGGAAATGAACAGCATAAGAAGAGAGAAAGCTTTTAGACAAAAACTGCTCTACTCCAGCTAAATACCACAGAAGAAAACTGTGGCCCTACCCCCATTCATATCACCAAAGGCTAAGTGGGGAGCTTAGAATTCCACCCTTGCCAAGCCATAACAAGGTGCCCCACCCACCCACTGGGGTAGCAACAGAGAAGGTCAAGTATGGCTAGCACTTTTGTCCCTGCTGGATAGTAATGAGGAAGCCATGTGGGGAACCTGTACTTCCACCCTATGTCCTTCCTGCTTGGGTGGTGTCAGAGGAAGCCTAGTGAAGAGAGTCATGACTTTTAGCATTGTTAAAGCAGTATTGAGGCCTCCCTCTCCCTGGGGTGTCAGTGGAGGCCTAGTGGGGAGCCTGAACTCCCACCTCACCCAGTAGTAATAAAGACACACCCTGCCCCCCCACACACACAACAGTGAGTAGATTTCTGTGCTGATCTGGCAGTAATGGGGGACGCCCCACACCACTTCCCCTTGCCAGAGCAGTGTCAAAAAAAAAAGATACTAATAGAACAGAAGATTGAAATAAGATACACAGTCATAATATCCCAAAATGTCCAAGTTTCAATTAAAAATTACTCATACTAGGAACAAGGAAGAGCTCAAACTGAATGAAAAATGATAATCTACAAATGCCAACACTGAGATGAAACATGTTAAAATTAGCTGGCAAAGAATTAAAGCAGCCATCATAAAAATAATTCAATGAGTAATTATAAACACACTTGATTCAAATGAAAAATAGAAAAAATAAATAAACAGAGCCTCACGGACATGTAGGACTTTGACAAAAGCTCAGATCTAGCATTGGAGTCTCAAAAGGAGAGCATAAACAGGGTAAGCCTTAGAAAGGATGCAAAGAAAATAATGGCTGAAAATGTCCCAAATTTGGCAAAAGACATACAAACCTATAGATTCAGGAGGCTCAGTAAACTCCATACAGGATAAACCCAAAGAAATTCAAACCAAGACACATATAATCAAACTTCTGAAAACTAAAGACAAAAAAATCCTGAAAGCAGCAGGAGAGAAATGACACAACAGGAGAACAATTGAACAACAGGATTTCTCATCAGGAAACAGAGTAGAGGGAAGTGGCAGTATCTTTCAAGTACAAAAAGAAACTGTCAATCCAGATTTCTATATCCAGTGAAAATATCCTTCAGGACTGAAGGGGAAAACAAGACATTCTCAAACTAAGAGAATTTGTTGCCAGCAGATCTACTCTAAATAATGGCTAAAGGAAGTTCACTAAACAAAAAGGAAATGATAAAAGAAGGAACCTTGGAACGTTAGGAAGGAAGAGAGAACACAGTAAGCAAAAAATACGAGTAAATGCCATAGACTTTCCTTCTCTTGAGTTTTATAAATTATGCTTGATACTGAAACAAAAATTATAACACTGATATGGTTTTAAATGGCTCTACAGGAAATATTCAAGATGATTATATTATAAATGGGGGAGAATAAATAGATGTAAATGGAAAGAAGATTTCTATACTTCATTCAAAGTGAAATATCTATAGAGATGTTTCACCGGACAATTCTACCAAATTTGAAAAAAATTAAACCAATTCTACACAGTCTTCCAGAAAATAGAAGAGGATGGAACAGTTCTCAATTCATTTAATGAAGTTAGTACTATCCAGGTAGGAAAACTAGACAAAAACAGTACAAAAAAGATACTACAAGAAAGAAAAAGATACTCCAGACCAATATCCCTTGTGAATATATATGCGAAAGTTCTCAACAAAATATTGGCAAATAAAATTCAGAAATATATAAAAAGAATCACATAATGTGATAAAGTAGACTTTGTTCCAGGGATGCAAGGCTGCTTCAATTTTCTAAAATCATTTAATGTAATCCACCATAGTAATAGGCTAAAGAAGAAAACTGAGAGCTGGGCATGGGGTCTCATACCTGTAATCCTTACACTTTGGGAGGCCAAGGGGGAGGATTGCTTCAGGCCAGGAGTTTGAGACCAACCTGGACAACACAGTGAGACCCTGTCTCTAGAAAAAAATTAAAAATTAGCTGGGCATGGTGGTGCATGCCTGTAGTCCCAGCTACTCAAGAGGTTGAAGCAGGAGGATCACTCGAGCCCAGGAGTTTAAGGTCACAGTGAGCTATGATGATACCACTGCACTCCAGCCAGAGCAACAGAGCGAGACACTGTCTCAAAAAAAAAAAAGAAAAGAAAAGAAAAGAAAGATCATAAGATCATATCAATTGATGATGAAACAGCCTTTGGCAAAATTCAATACCCATTTGCGATAATGAGAAAACTCTCAGCAAACTAGGAATAGAGCGGAACTTCTTCAACTTGATAAAAAGCATCTGTGAAAACCCTACAGCTAACAATGCTTAATGTTAAAAGACAAAAGGAGAAAATGGTCAGGGTTTAGGGCTAGGCAAAGAGATCTTAGACTTAACACCAAAAGCATGACCCATAGGAACATTAATATATTGGACCTTATCAAAATTTAAAACTTTTGCTCTGGGAAAGATTCTGCTAAGAGGATGAAAAGACAAGCTACAAACAGGGAGAAAATATTTGTAAACCACAAATCCAACAAAGGCCTGATATTTAGAATATAAAAACTCTCAGCTGGGAGCAGTGGCTCATGCTAGTAATCCTAGCATTCTGGTAGGCAGAGACAGGAGGAGGTCTTGAGCTCAGGAGTTTGAGACCAGCCTGAGCAAGAGTGAGGACCCTCCACCCCCAGACTCCATCTCTACTAAACAGAAAAATTAGCCGGGCATGGTGGCGCATGCCTGCAGTCCCAGCTACCCAGGAGGCTGAGGCAGGAGGCTCACTTGAGCCCAGGAGTTTGAGGTTGCAGTGAGCTAAAATGAGGCCACTGTACTCCACCCAGGCGACAGAGCCAGACTGTCTCAAAAAACAATTGAACAACAACAACAAAAAAAACCTCTCAAAACTCAATAGTAAAAAACAAAACAAAAAAACCCAACAATCTTATTAAAAAATGGACAAAAATCATGAAGAGACATTTCACTGAAAAAGATATATATTAATAGATGGCAAATTAGCACACAAAAAGATGTTCTCAACATCCTTAGCCTTTAGGGAAATTTAAGTTGAAACTATCAGAATGACTAAAATGACTAAAATAAGAAATAGTGACAACATTAAATGCTGATGAGAATGGAGAGAAACTGGATCACTCATATCTTGCTGGTGAGAATGTAAAATGATACAGCCACCTTGGAAAACAGTTTGGCAGTTTCTTTAAAAACTAAATATACACTTACCATATGACACAGCTCTCCTGGGCATTTATACAAGAGAAATGAAAACTTTTGTTCACACAAAAACCTGTACACAAATGTTTATAGCAGCTTTATTTATAATAGTCCCAAACCAGAAACAACCCAAGTGCCCTTCAACAGGTGAATGTTAAACTGTAGTACATCTGTTCCATGGAATACTACTCAGCAATAAAAAGGAGTGAACTATTGATATATACAGCAATCTGGACAGATCTTCAGAGAATTATGTTGAATGAATAAACCTAATTTCAAAAGGCTATATACTATATGATTCCATTTTTATAACTTTCTTGATAAATCATCACAATGGGGACCAGATTAGTGGTTGCCAGGGGTCAAGGAGGGATGGGATGGGAAGGAAGTGTGTGTTCATAAAAGGGCAACATGTGGGAGTCCTTGTGATGACAGAAATATTCCCTACCTGGACTGTATCAGCATCAATATCCTGCTTGTGATATTGTACACAAGTTTTACAAGATGTTACCATTGGGGGTAACTGGGAAAAGGATACATGGAAATCTCTCTATATTTTTCTTACAACTGCATGCGAATTTATAATTATCTCAAAATATTCCAGCGAGTGTAACAGCGACCGACCAGGGAAAGAACCGGGCGGCACACAGAGAGTGCCAGAGAATCAACCCTAATGCCGCCAGCAGGCTCAGAGAGGCTCAGCAGGCTCACAGAGGCTCTGAGCCCTGTTTCTTTGGTCTCCTCCAGTTTTTATACCCTTGGCAGGATTCAAAAAGCATCCAATCAGCAACAAGCTTTAACATCCAATCAGCAACAAGCTTTAACATCCAATCAGCAACAAGCTTTAACATCCAATCAGCAACAAGCGTTAATATCCAATCAGCAACAAGCTTTACATCCAATCAGTAGTGAGTTCAGCCATGGGGGGGGTTCCCCTCTCAAAAATAGAACACTTAATTTAAAAAGAAATGGGGGTTCCCTATCAAAAATAGAACACTTAATTTAAAAAGAAATGAAGCAGAGGGGCTCTTAAAAACAAAAAGCCTATAAGACTAAGGAAAAACATCTAACGGTGTGATTTCAGGAATGGTGACAAGTCAGTAGAAGAGGGCGACAGATGCACCCTTTGCCACCTTCTTAAAGTCAATCCTGGAACCTAATATGGAAAGATGTTAGTGTTTATTAACACATATGGTTGATTTAAGGAAGATTCTTCACCTATTCCCCTCCGTAATATTTGCAATTATCAGTAAAGACAAGATAGGAGTTTGATTCTTAACCCCAGACACAAAGGATTTTAAAATCTTATTTTGGTGCACTGTTTGTGTGTTTATATAATTTAACTATGTGACTTATATATAAAAAGATTAACATAGTTTTAATCTGCAGCAAAGAGACATTTGCAGCTGAAAATATCTTGGTCCTATCTAGGTAAAATTTGAAAATATCTACATTTTCTTAGTGAGAAAACACCCATGGTCTCAGATGTCATTACAGGATAATGGTCTTCTGATGACTCATAAAATACTTCTTTGATGGAAAAAATAGCTCTAACAGTAGAAATAAGGTTGCAAAAACTAAAAAGACAAATTTTGTCAAGGCAAGAGGTTTTTATCTGGGCATGCTAAATCCTGTTGTGGTCCTCTGGTGGGAAGGTTGTTGGGAAAGTACGGGCCAGAGGGGTGGGGACAAATAGAAGAGACTGTCAAAGAGAGATTCTTTTTTTATTTTATTTTTTTTAGACAGAGTCTCACTCTGTTGCCCTGGCTAGAGTGGAATCCTTCTGCCTCAGCCTCCCAAGTAGCTGGGACTACAGGCATGTGCCACCATGCCTGGCTAATTTTTTTTTTTTTTCTCCCTAAGTCTCTATGTAGCCTCAGGTTTGATGCACACTCTGCCAGCGGTATGCAGTCTTGGAGAAAGTCACCTGATGAATTTATTTATTTATTTTATTTTATTTTAACTTTTTTTTTTATTTCGGCATATTATAGGGGTACAGATTTTAAGGTTTCAATAAATGCCCTTTCTCCCCCTCCCCCCACAAGTCTGCGTCTCCAGCATGACCATCCCCCAGATGGTGCACATCTCACTCATTATGTATGTATACACCCGCCCCCTCCCCCCTCCCACCTGCCCAATACCCTATTACTGTAGTACCTATGTGTCCACTTAGGTGCTGCTCAGCTGGCTAATTTTTTATATATATTTTTAGTTGGCCAATTAATTTCTATTTTTGGTAGAGACGGGGTCTCACTCTTGCTCAGGCTGGTCTCAAACTCCTGACCTTGAGCGATCCTCCCACCTTGGCCTCCCAGAGTGCTAGGATTACAAGCGTGAGCCACTGTGCCTGGCCTCAAAGAGAGATTCTTGAAACTGATACCTCTTTTTGGTATCTCTAAGAAGTTTAGGAAAAATAACTTAAAATGGGAAGGAATTATACTCATAATTTAGTTGTTCAGATTCTACAGAGGACTATATGAAGACCAAAAGATCCAGGGGAAACACATTTTAAAGATGTGACTATGAAGAGAGTGACATAAATGAATCGTTGTGGACCTCCTTCAAAATTGAATATTTAGAAGCAGAAGAGAGGGAGGAGGGGCCAGGAGGCGACTGATGTCATTGGTAGTCATGGGCTTATTTTTGTCTGCAGGTTCTGAATCCTACCCCAGAAGGGCTGACCAACCTTCATGGGTTGGCTGTAGCAGGAACACCCAGTGCCTAGGATAGGCAGTTGAGAGCCACCTAGTAAAATGATCTGGTCTTTAGAAGAATATAGATATGCAGTCAGCAACCAGGAAACTGAGGTATGGTCTAGCCAAGTACCGAATGGGGTGGGGGTGGGGGTCCTGGTGCACACAAGGATGGAGAGGAGGGGCTTTTGTGGAACCAAGAACCAGGGACAGCAGCCAGGTCGGCAGGAGCTGGACTTCGGGTTAAAGACAAGGCCTGAGCAAAGCTGGACTCAGAACAAATGAAGTTGTATTAGGCAAAATTCTAAATTCTAAAATTCCAAAATTCCTGCCCTCTGGTGTACATACTCTGTATCATCCCCTCCCCTTGAGTATGGGCAGAATGTGTGAATATAATGGGATAATCATTCCATTGAGTAGGTTATGTCATACAAGACTCTGTCATAGCACTCTGGAGGGAGAGTCTCCCGCCGAGCTTTGCAGATGTGGCTGCCATATTATGAGAGGGCCATGTGGCTAGGGCCTGAGGGCAGCCTCTATGCGCCGAGAGTGATCCCTGGCTAACAGCCGACAAGAAAATGGGGATCTCAGTTCAACCAACTTCGATTGAGGACATCCTTAGAGGACATCCCACCCCTGCCACAATTGTCTGTAAGGGGCCTTGGCCACTCTTAGACACTGTCAGATAGGAATATAAACTGGTCCAACCTCTATGAAGTCAATTTAGCAAGATCTAGCAAAACGACGAGAGCATATGATCTTTGACCCAATAATTTCACTTCTAGGAATTTGCCCCACAGATATATTAGCAGACATGGGAAATGAGTCATGAACAACATTAACCATTTGAACATTTACCTACTCATTCATTCATTCAATACACGTATCTTGTTAGTAATCAAAAAAAAATTGCAAACAATCTGAATGTCTGCAATAGTGATGATTAAATGCATTACTATTCAATAGAATACCATGTAGCAAGAACGAAACAAAGAAGTTCTCTGTGTATCAATTTGGACAGCTCTCCAATACATTTTTCAGGGGAACATCATGATGCAGAATAGAACACACATTGTGTTAAAAGGAGGGGAATGAGGATGTATATCCATATTTGTTCATACCTGCATTAAAAAATATATCTGAGGTCTGGCAAGGTGGCTCATGCCTGTAATCCTAGTACTCTGGGAGGCCGAGGTGGAAGGATTGCTTGAGCTCAGGAGTTCGAGACCAGCCTGAGCAAGAGTGAGACCTCCTCTCTACTACCCAAATAGAAAAAATTAGCTGGGCATGGTGGTGCATGCCTGTACTCCCAGCTACTCGGAAGGCTGAGGCAGGAGGATTGCTTGAGCCCAGGAGTTTGAGGTTGCTATAAGCTAGACTGATGCCACGGCACTTGCTCTAGCCTGGGCAACAAAGTGAGACTCTGTCTCAAAAAAAATAAAATAAAATAAAAGTAAAAAATAAAAAAATAGGCCGGGCTCGGTGGCTCACGCCTGTAATCCTAGCTCTCTGGGAGGCCGAGGTGGAAGGATTGCTTGAGCTCAGGAGTTCGAGACCAGCCTGAGCAAGAGCGAGACCCCATCTCTACTATAAATAGAAAGAAATTAATTGGCCAACTAATATATATATAAAAAAAAAAAATTAGCCGGGCATGGTGGCACATGCCTGTAGTCCCAGCTACTCGGGAGACTGAGGCAGCAGGATTGCTTGAGCCCAGGAGTTTGAGGTTGCTGTGAGCTAGGCTGACGCCACGGCACTCACTCTAGCCTGGGCAAGAAAGTGAGACTCTGTCTCAAAAAAAATAAATAAAAATAAATAAAAAAATAAAAAATATATATATATGAAAGGGTTGCCTATTTGGGTTTGGGGAGGACAGGAACTAGACAGATGGGGCAGGCATTACAGGGAGACCTTTCACTGTATATCTGGTTATACTCTTTTTTTTTTTTTTTTGAGACAGAGTCTCACTCTGTTGCCCGGGCCAGAGTGCCATGGCATCAGCCTCGCTCACAGCAACTTCAAACTCCTGGGCTCAACCAATCCTCCTGCCTCAGCCTCCCGAGTAGCTGGGACTACAGGCATGTGCCACCATGCCCTGCTAATTTCTTATATATATGTTTTTAGTTGGCCAATTAATTTCTTTCTATTTATAGTAGAGACGGGTCTCACTCTTGCTCAGGCTGGTTTCGAACTCCTGACCTTGAGCTATCCTCCCACCTCGGCCTCCCAGAGTGCTAGGATTACAGGCGTGAGCCACCACACCCAGCCTGGTTATACTCTTTATTTCTGGATCATTTTGAACTGTCAGCTATATAAAATGTTAAAAGCATGTATTTTAAAATTAAAACGTTTTAAAAGAGGCTTTATTTTAGTAGAGCTAGAGAGCCACATGATCTTTGTAGCATTCTCTGCTCGACTTCCTTTGCTGTGGGAGACCAGGATGTCAGCAAGGGAAGGAGGCCCTTTCTCTCCTCACCCCACCCCCACTTCCATCTGGATTTTGCAGCGTGAGCACTATTCTCTAATGGAGGCACCACTTACCTTTCCCACTCCAGCTCCCTGGGGATAATTTAAGGGCTGCTTTCCCAGAGGCCACCTGAGGCTCTCCAGCTACACCCCCAGAGCCACTGCTGGCAGCTGAGATTCCCCTGGGAGGTTGATCCTGCTAATCACCAGGCTAGAAAATGTTGAGTTCAAATAACCCAACCGGTCCTGTCCTGCAGGTCTGAATTCCCTTAAAGAGGGCTGAGATCCAGGTGGGATGTATCAGTGCTAGTATCATTACTAGCTGTTTACACATGGAGTCCCTTCCCACTGTTTGCTGCCTGTCCTCCCCCAGTTGTTAAATATTCTGGCTATCACCTCTGTCCTGGGTTGTCATTCCTCTCACTTCAATCCTTCCTACTCCCTCCTCCCCTGAGCTTCCTCCCCAGATCCTGCCTGTTGCTCTTGACTGCCTTCTGGGATCAGACAGGAGCCCAGCAAGAAACAGATGGCACACTCAAATTGGGTAATTTGAGACGAGTTTAATAAGGGACTATTTATAAAAGTGCCAGCAGGCTGTAGGGAAACCACTAGGGATAGGGCAGTACCCTGGGGCAAGGGGAGGGGCCAGCAATAGAGAGTGATGTGTGGAGAAAGCCCTGGCACAAGCTGAGACCTGTGCTTGGTTGTAGGGGCAGACAGTTCACTGTGACTCGTCAGCGAGAGAACCTGGGAAATTAAAAACCCCAACTTCACTCTCCTTCCTCCTTTCCATCTCTTACAGGTATCCCATTTTCCAAACCCAACAGAGGGCACAGAAACCCATTGATTCTATCCATAGAGGTCAGCCTCCCAGGCACAGAGCATGCTGGGGAAGGGTAGAGGGTGAATCTGGAGGGACAAATGGAATATGTCTAGCACCCCTCCCATAATATTTTAGAAAAACTTTATCATGGACAAATTTCCAATATATAAAAAAGTAGTAATAATGAACTCCAAATACCTATCACCCAGCTTCAACAATTATCAACTTAGAGCCAATCTCATTCCATCTATTTCCCCACTCACTCTTACCCCTTTATTGTTTTGCTGCAAACGCCAAGCATCGTATAATTTCATCTATCAATAACTCATATGCAGGCCGGGCGCGGTGGCTCAAGCCTGTAATCCTAGCTCTCTGGGAGGCCGAGGTGGGCGGATCATTTGAGCTCAGGAGTTCGAGACCAGCCTGAGCAAGAGCGAGACCCCATCTCTACTATAAATAGAAGGAAATTAATTGGCCAACTAATATATATAGAAAAAATTAGCCGGGCATGGTGGCACATGCCTGTAGTCCCAGCTACTTGGGAGGCTGAGGCAGCAGGATTGCTTGAGCCCAGGAGTTTGAGGTTGCTGTGAGCTAGGCTGACGCCATGGCACTCACTCTAGCCTGGGCAATAAAGTGAGACTCTGTCTCAAAAAAAAAAAAAAAAAAAAACTCATATGCATCTCTAAAAGATAGGGATTCTTTTTAAACCACAGCAGCACTAGCACATC
>VSMD01132563.1:0-16507 GCA_008750895.1 Mirza zaza | reverse complement strand
ATATGTATAGAAAAAATTAGCCAGGCATGGTGGCGCATGCCTGTAGTCCCAGCTACTTGGGAGGCTGAGGCAGGAGGATTGCTTGAGCCCAGGAGTTTGAGGTTACTGTGAGCTAGGCTGACGCCAGGGCACTAACTCTAGCCTGGGCTAAAAAGTGAGACTCTGTCTCAGAAAAATAAAATAAAGTAAAATAAAATCACATTGTAGAAGAATTTTAATGTCAGAAAAATGTTCATAGTATATAGTTAAGTAACAAAAGCAGACTTCAAAACCAAAGGCATGCACAGAATGATTCCAGTGTTGTAAACATGACCTTTATTAATAAAAGTTATTTAAGTTTTCATGTTTGCTTTTCTAGGTTTTACAATTGTCTATAATAATTTTCTCTTTTAAATAGGAGTTTTGGAGATAGAGGAATTCCAAGTTTGAAGTGAGACATCACTATTTACTAGCCGTGTAAACTGAAATATCTCACTATGCTTGTCATTTTAGATTATATTAATAGATTTCTCAGGATAAAATGGAGGTAATAAAGATGCTATCTGTGTAGGATTGGTATATTATGAGTGTAGTATATATGCATTTTGGTTAATTTCTGATGTTTTAATGTTAATATCTGCATTGCTTGTAAGAAAAAATTAGATGTGATTTTTTTTTTTTTTTTTTTTGAGACACAGTCTCACTCTGTTGCCCATGCTAGAGTGCCATGGCATCAGGCTAGCTCACAGCAACCTCAAACTCCTGGGCTCAATTGATCCTCCTGCCTCAGCCTCCCAAATAGCTGGGACTACAGGCGTGTGCCACCATGCCTGGCTAATATATATATATATATATATATATATTTTTTTTTTTTAGTTGTCCAGCTAATTTCTTTCTATCTTTTTAGTAGAGATGGGGTCTCACTCTTGCTCAGGTTGGTCTCAAACCCCTGAGCTCAAACAATCCACCTGCCTTGGCCTCCCAGAGTGCTAGGACTATAGGAGAGAGCCACCATGCCCTGCCTAAATGTGATCTTATTTTGAAAAAATAAGTACACTCAAGGTCAGGAGTTCAAGACCAGCCTGAGCAAGAGTGAGACCCCCATCTCTACCAAAAATAGAAAGAAATTAATTGGCCAACTAAAATATATAGAAAAAATTAGCCGGGCATGGTGGCGCATGCCTGTAGTCCCAGCTACTCGGGAGGCTGAGGCAGGAGGATCACTTGAGCGCAGGAGTTTGAGGTTGCTCTGAGCTAGGCTGACGCCATAGCACTCTAGCCAGGCAACAGAGTGAGACTCTATCTCAAAAAAAAAAAAAAGAAGAAGTACAAATATTTTAAGTAGAATTTGTAATAGTGGATTAATTGGGATGATTGATACAGAGAGAACCTAGCATTAATACATATATTCCCGAAGTGGTTTTTAAAAAATTTTTGATCTTTTTAATTTTCCCAGCTAATTTTTTCTATTTTTAGTAGAGATAGGGTCTTACTCTTGCTCAAGCTGTTATCAAACTCCTGACCTCAAGAGATCCTCCCAACTCAGGCACCCAGAGTTGCTAGGATTATAGGCATGAGCCACCAGGCCTGACCATTCCCAAACTGTTAACTGTGGTTGCTCCTGGGGAAGTGGGATTGGGTTGAAGATAGGGAGGAGCTTTAGTTTTTTAACTACAGTCTTCTATATTATTTGAAGGTTTTGTATTTTTTTAAGCAAATATATTACTTTTGTAACAATTTTTAAACATTGTAATTAGCCCATTCCCCACACTATTTTATTCAACTTTATTTTACTTTATAGCCTTTCTCACCTTCTGACTTATTCATTACATGAGAGTCTCTCCCAACTACAATGTAAGATCCACAAGGACAGGGACTTTGTTTTATGTGCTTATGCATTCCTACTACCTAGCATGGTGTTTGGCCTATAGTAATATTTGTTAAATTAATGAATTTTAGTAAAAACACTGTTTTAGCATTTTTACATGGTTATTGCTCAATTAATACTTATGAATGAATGATTTTCCTGAGGTTATACAGCTATTTAATGTATAAATTCTGAGCCTCTGATTCTCCCAGTCCAGGGAGATTTGTTTCATATCACACTGCCTCCCTAAAGGTAATTTGTTTTGGCTTCGTATCAATTCTTTGAGAGTTGCAGCTAGACATCTGTTTTATGATTTTTGTTTTATTTTTTTTTCTTTTACTTTATTTTTCTTTTTTTCTTTTAACCAATGAAAGTATATGTTTTGCTGAAGACATCTGTTTTATGTTATAAAAATTTGCCCATGAACCTGCCAGTATACTACCATTTTCCAGTAGGACACTCTTGGTGTTAAAAAAAACAGCAAAAAAACCTGCCCCACTTTATCCTATAATTGTTCTGTCTGGTTACATACCATGGAAAGTTGTTTATTGTACTTTTATGCACACATACCCCTATTCCCTCTTCCTCCTTCCTCCTCCCACTCCCCCAGCCCCTGCCCAAATGTAACTGGTTCAGAGATACTCATACAGTGTTTGTTATACGGATCATTTTTGTTTGTTTTAGAGACAAGGTCTCACTATGTTGCCCAGGCTGGATGGAGTGCGGTGGCAATTCACAGACATAGTCATAATGCACCACAGCCTGGAACTCCTGGGCTCAAGTGATCCTCCTTCCTCAGCCTCTCAAGTTGCTGGGACTACAGGCGTGTGCCCCTACTCCTAGCACCTACAGATGATTTTAACTATCAGGTTAAAATTCTGAGCTGGTCTTCCTAGATGTAAGAAGAACCAAATTATTTTCCTGGATTTTGCTGGTCACACTTATTCTGATGCAGTATTGGAAGGCACCTTGATTTTGAGTCACCTCAGATCTCAGGGAGGCAGTTTTGCTACAGTTCAATGTCTTAGAATGAGGTGCTAATGAGGTCCAAGTTTTGTTTCTCATAGGAGCCTTCTAGCTTCCATGAAAGGAAAACTTTGAATACTTATGTATATTTACTTGAAATACTAGGAGGAGAATATAAATCACTTAACACTCTCTTTACACTACCTGATCTAGAATCCTAATGAAAATATGGGTATTCCCTTTCATCTTTTTTTCCTTAGAAGCTTGTATTATGCACTAAAGTGTGCTTAAACATCAGGATAAAAAAGATAAAAAGGTGTGGACCTTGCCCTCAGAGAAGCCCAGTAGGATACAAACACATAAAGTATAAATTTTTATGTGTTTGGTTGGTTGTTTTGAGACAGGGTCTTACTCTTTTACCCCAGCTAGAATGTGGTAGCATGATCACAGCTCACTGCAACCTCAAACTCCTGGCTTTAAGAGCAACCTCAATGGGATGCCGAGGCGGGCAGATCGATGGAGGTCAGGAATTCAAAACCAGCCTGAGCAAGAGCGAGACCCCGTCTCTACTATAAATAGAAAGAAATTAATTGGCCAACTAATGTATATATAAAAAAAAATTAGCCGGGCGTGGTGGCGCATGCCTGTAGTCCCAGCTACTTGGGAGGCTGAGGCAGCAGGATTGCTTGAGCCCAGGAGTTTGAGGTTGCTGTGAACTAAGCTGATGCCATGGCACTCACTCTAGCCTGGGCAACAAAGCGAGACTCTGTCTCAAAAAAAAAAACAAAAAAAACAACTCCTGGGCTCAAGCACTCTTTCTGCCTCAGCCTCCCGAGTAGCTGGGACTACAGGCATGCGCCACCACGCCCGGCTAATTTTTTTTTCTATATACATTAATTGGCCAATTAATTTCTTTCTATTTATAGTAGAGACGGGGTCTCGCTCTTGCTCAGGCTGGTCTGGAATTCCTGACCTCCAGCGATCTGCCCACCTCGGCCTCCCAGAGTGCTAGGATTACAGGTGTGAGTCACTGTGCCTGGCCTGTTTTTAAAATTCTTTTAACCTCAGTCCTGTTCCTTCTGCAATAAATGTCACTGTTCTTTAATCATTTTCTGCAAGCAAAGAGTTATATATAATTTCACAGAAGTACTAACTTTCAAGACCTATTTTGAGAGTGTAGCATTGAAGTTTAGACTCCTTACTCTTTACACATTAGAGAGATACATATATATTTGGTCTTTAAGGGCACTCAATGATAAGTTATTTTACACTATAAAGCATCTTGGAGTGTGGAAAAGTGGAAAAGCTATAGTATCAAAGTGCTGGCAATTAATTAGCAACCTATTCCTATGACAAAACAAGATACACAAAGTAATTGCTGGGGTAAACTGATATATGACAAAGATAACAGAGGTTGGCTTCCTACTGCAGCAGCTGGTTGATGTGAGCCACGGTGCCAGGTCCTTATGCCATTTTTTATCCCTATAATATTCTTTGATTGTTTCTACCAGTTGCTCTACCTATGAAAGTCCTACTCATACTTAAAAGCTTAGCTTAAATATATCACTTTACAGAATCAGAAAACTACCTTTTTGATGAATAAACTATGAGGTAATGAAAAGAACCATGACCCAAGACAAGACTTGAAATTGAATACTGTCTCTGCAATTTACTATTTGGTTTTAGAAAAATCACTTAAGGCCGGACACAGTGGCTCATGCCTGTAATCCTAGCACTTTGGGGGGCCGAGGCGCAAGGATCACTTGAGGCCAGTAGTTTGAGACAGCCTGAGCTAAAGCCAGACCTCATTTCTACAAAAAACAAACAAAAAGAAATAGAAAAATTAGCTGGGCGTGGTGGTGCGTGCCTATAGTCCCAGCTACTCAGGAGGCTTAGGCAGGAGGATGGTTTGAGCCCAGGAGTTTGAGGTTGCAGTAAACTATGATGATGCCATTGTACTCTAGCCTGGGCAACAGAGCAAGACTTTCTCAAAAATAAAAATTAAAAAAAATTCAGCAAGCATCTATAATATGGCAGGCCTGTGTGCTGGGGGAGGGCAGAGTAATAATATTTATTGAGTGTTTACTATGTATGCCAGATACTGTTCTGATTGCTTTACATATATTAACTCACCTAATTCTCCAACTCTTTGATAGAGGTACTATTATTCCCTATCAGTAGATGAGAAAACAGAAGACATACTAAAGCCAAGCAAGTGGCAAAATCAGGATTCAAACATGAGCAGTTGAAATTCACAGTCTGTGCTTTTTTTTTTTTTTTTTTTTTTTGAAACAGAGTCTCACTTTGTTGCCCAGGCTAGAGTGAGTGCTGTGGCATCAGCCTAGCTCACAGCAACCTCAAACTCCTGGGCTCAAGTGATCCTGCTGCCTCAGCCTCCCAAGTAGTTGGGACTACAGGCATGTGCCACCATGCCCGGCTAATATTTTCAATATATATTAGTTGGCCAATTAACCAGCCTGAGCAGGAGTGAGACCCCGTCTCTACTATTAATTTCTTTCTATTTATAGTAGAGACGGGGGTCTCACTCCTGCTCAGGCTGGTTTCGAACTCCAGACCTCGAGGAATCCGCCCACCTCGGCTAACAGAGTGCTAGTATTACAGGCGTGAGCCACCGTGCCCAGACATAGTCTGTGCTTTTTACCATTTTATTTTATTTATTTAGTTTTTTGAGACAGAGTCTCACTCTGTTGCCTGGGCTAGAGTGCCGTGGCGTCAGCCTAGCTCACAGCAACCTCAGACTCCTGGGCTCAAGTGATCCTTCTGCCTCAGCCTCTCAAGTAGCTGGGACTACAGGCATGCACCACCATGCCTGGCTAATTTTTTTCTGTGTATTTTTAGTTGGCCAATTAATTTCTCTCTATTTTTAGTAGAGACGGGGTCTCACTCTTGCTCAGGATGGTTTCTAACTCCTGACCTTGAGCAATCCGCCTGCCTCAGCCTCCTAGAGTGCTAGGATTACAGGCGTGAGCCATCACACCAGCCTTTTTTACCGTTTTATAACCTTAGTGATAAGCATTGTTAAAGAAGTTTGCCCAGGGTGATTTGGAGGACAGAAAAGAGGCACTGTCACTCAGCAAGATAGAATTGATAGCGTTTGGGCACTGATAGGAGGATACTGAAGGAGAGTCTAGGGTTGGGTGATTATACTGATCATCTAGATAGGGTATCAAGAGTAGAAGGTGGACATGGTTTTAGAGGCTAATAAAAAACATCCTTTCCACCCTCCCCCCGCCCCCCGAGTTCAGAACCAATGAGATAAAAATGTTAGAATCAGGTGGAAGGAGGCTGGGCGCACGGTGGCTCATGGCTATAATCCTAGCACTCTGGGAGGCTGAGGCGGGAGGATTGCTCAAGGTCAGGAGTTCGAAACCAGCCTGAGCAAGAGCAAGACCCCATCTCTACTATAAATAAAAAGAAATTAATTGGCCAACTAATATATATAGAAAAAAATTAGCTGGGCATGGTGGCGCATGCCTGTAGTCCCAGCTACTCGGGAGGCTGAGGCAGCAGGATTGCTTGAGCCCAGGAATTTGAGGTTGCTATGAGCTAGGCTGATGCCATGGCACTCTAGCCCGGGCAACATAATAAAACTCTGTCTCAAAAAAAAAAAAAGAATTGGGTGGTACGAGACCAAAATACGACCTTTTTGATTAAGTTGATAGCGACTGTGATGTCACATGTGTGCATTTAGGAATGTTTTGCCCCTTAATTAAACAGATTTATCCACCTTGTCACAGGTCCATCTGAAGAATAGAAAACAAACTCTTCCTCTTTTTGGTATCAAACTTTGGACAGGCTGACTCCAAAATAAAAGAATCCAGAAGGCTTCGTGCTACACTTCCCAGTTCTTTCTGTCACCCCCCAGCCAGAAGTAAGGCCACCAGCCAGGAGTATTCCTCTAGTAGAAAATCCCCCTTCTGGGAGCATTATAAATCAGTAACAAGTACCCACTCCCCCAAGATCTCTGAACATTTATATTATTGGCTTTACAGTATTAATCCTTGAAGTGGGGAAAAAACAGAATCACAATCCCAAAAATGGTAGAAGAAAAAAATAAAAATCTTATTATAGGAAATTTATTACGGTTAAATCTTTCTTTTTTTTGAGACAGAGTCTCACTTTGTTGCCCAGGCTAGACTGAGTGCCCTGGCGTCAGCCTAGCTCACAGCAACCTCAAACTCCTGGGCTCAAGCAATCCTACTGCCTCAGCCTCCCAAGTAGCTGGGACTACAGGCATGTGCCACCATGCCTGGCTAATTTTATCTATATGCATTAGTTGGCCAATTAATTTCTTTCTATTTATAGTAGAGACGGGGTCTTGCTCTTGCTCAGGCTGCTTTTGAACTCCTGACCTCGAGCAATCTGCCTGCCTCAGGCTCCCAGAGTGCTAGGATTACAGGCATGAGCCACCCCGCCTGGCCACGGTTAAATCTTTATGTGTTTATGTGCTCTTTGGGAGTAGGGAACCTAGCAATTATGTGGCAGAAAATTGAGTTCACAGTTTGTTTCCAAGAAATTCTTAGAAATATTTTGTGGACACCTGAATTCATTTAGCAAACATTTATTTTTTTAAAAGACATTTGACATTATTTATTTATTTATTTTATTATTGTTATATTTTTAGACAGAGTCTCACTCTGTTGCCCGGATAGAGTGCCATGGCGTCAGCCCAGCTCACAGCAACCTCAAACTCCTGGGCTCAAGCAATCCTCCTGCCTCAGCCTCCTGAGTAGCTGGGACTACAGGCATGCGCCACCATGCCCGGCTAATTTTTTCTATATATTTTTAGTTGGCCAATTGATTTCTTTCTATTTATAGTAGAGACGGGGTCTCGCTCTTGCTCAGGCTGGTCTCGAACTCCTAACCTTGAGCAATCATTCCACCTTGGCCTCCCAGAGTGCTAGGATTATAGTCATAAGTCACTGAGGCCAGCTGATATGATTTATTTTTAACATGTTTTTATTTTTTATTTTAGAGACAGGAGTCTTGCTTTTGCCCAGGCTGGTCTTGAACTCCTGAGCCCAGGCAATCCTCTTACTGTGGCCTCCGAGAGTGTTAGGATTACGGGCGCGAGCCAAGCAAACATTTATTAATGCCTACTTTGTTCAAGGGAGTATGCTGGAACTGGCATTTAAAGCTAGATGAAACACAAATCATGCCTTGATGCTCCCAGGCTAGTGGCAAAAGCAGGTGTATATATGATTACAATGCAGTGACAGAAACACTAATATATACATATATTGGTGTGTGTGTGTGTATGTATACACACACACACACACACACACACACACAGAATGCCATGAGAGTGATTATGCTGATAAAAGTAAAATTTGAACTATCTTGAACAGAGAATAAGGATTCTATGGAATATAACTTGAAAGCATTGTGGTTTAGGCCAGAGGAAAAGAAACTTTGTCCTTGGGTAGAATCTAGCTGTCATCTAGATTTCTCTGGATGACCTTGATCCAGCCACTCCTATTCCTGCCCCAAGAATAATTTCCCACCTAATGAGTTATGTGGCTTTTCCACTCAGAATTGAGCCTTTCAGACAAATGTGTAATTAACTAGCTTTTCAAAGGATGGTGATTACAGTTGCTAATACCCTGAGACATAACTGAACCCTGAGGTGTAAAAACAAGCATTTATCTAAAGTAACACCTCTGAGGCTGCTACCCTCTCATCATTGATTATTCTCCTCTTTATCTCCCCCTCCTGTCTTTTAACTTACTGAAATACAGAATTCAGGCACATTTTAAAGTACACTTGCAATTATTTTGAAGTCATTATAATAATTACTTTTAAAGTGTTATGTTTTCTGTTTCTACTTTTAAAAATAGATTAATTGAACCTATTGTGTTAATATGAATAAATTAAATAGCGTGCTATATGTAATTGGTCTCCCATTGTGCCCACAGCCATCCCACCTTCCAGGTGTTAAATGACTTCAGTAGAAAATAATTTTCTACCAAGATATTAATACTATAGTAATGCTGTGATAACAACTGTTATATTTGAATTTCTTTTTTCTACCTAGGAAATCTTTCTGATTTTACACAGCTCTCTCCATATCCAAAGTCTTATACAACTGACCATAATATTTCATTTCATTAAGACTTAATTTTCTTTTTTTTAATTTTAAATATTTCTTTATTCTTTCTTTCTTTCTTTATTTATTTATTTTATTTTTTATTTATTTATTTATTTTTTTTTGAGACAGAGTCTCACTTTATTGCCCAGGCTAGAGTGAGTGCCGTGGCGTCAGCCTAGCTCACAGCAACCTCAAACTCCTGGGCTCAAGCAATCCTGCTGCCTCAGCCTCCCAAGTAGCTGGGACTACAGGCATGTGCCACCATGCCCGGCTAATTTTTTCTATATATATTTTAGTTGGCCAATTAATTTCTTTCTGTTTATAGTAGAGATGGGGTCTCGCTCTTGCTCAGGCTGGTCTCGAACTCCTGAGCTCAAATGATCCGCCCACCTCGGCCTCCCAGAGAGCTAGGATTACAGGCTTGAGCCACCGCGCCCGGCCTCTTTATTCTTAATTTTCTTTTTTCTTCTTCTTTTTTTGTAGACACACAACATATTTCTGCAGAAAAGACTTAATTTTCAATGAAAATATATGCAAGTACTCATTAGTGATGGTACTGAGAATAATATGAGATAGAGTTTTCATTCCCATAATTTTTATTCTTTGCTTTGGACAAGTCACCCCTCTTTAGTCTTAACTTTAGTCTTAAATACATTCCCTTTCCAGCCAGATTCTTGCCCCCCTAGGCCTTCCCATAGAGAAATTTTACAGCTATCACAGTATAGTTCTTCTTTGTTTTTTTTTCAACTTTTTAACTTATCTGTATTTGTTATAAGTTTTAAGTGGATTGTGACTCAGGCACCACATTTCTATTCACAAGCCTTACTTTTCAAAACAGTTTTACAATGCATATGGGTAGGGCTTATAAGTTTGCTCCTCTAAACAATACTTTTTCTTTGGAAAACAAGGCCTGTGTAGAGTTTCAAGTTGCTTCACTTTATTTATTTATTTATTTATTTATTTATGACAGAGTTTCCCTCTGTTGCCCTGGCTAGAGTGCCATGGCATCAGCCTAGCCCACAGCAACCTCAAACTCCTGAGCTCAAATTATCCTTCTGTCTCAGCCTCCCGAGTAGCTGGGACTACAGGCATGTGCCACCATGCCCGGCTAATTTTTTCTATATATATTTTTTAGTTGTCCAATTAATTTCTTTCTATTTTTAGTAGAGATAGGGTCTCGCTCTTGCTCAGGCTGGTTTCGAACTCCTGATCTTGAGCGATCCACCTGCCTCAGCCTCCCAGAGTGCTAGGATTACAGCTGTGAGCCACTGTGCCTGGCTCGACAGTACAGTTGTACAATACAAATATACAAGAGCATGATCTTATGAAACTGATAAATTGGAGGGATGGTTAAAAAGAATTCTTCTGTTTATAAAGGATTTACTTTACAGTCTTTTAAAAGAGCATGTTTTCTTTAGTTGATTGCAAATTATTTGAACTTTCCAGAAATGCATCTTCTGGATAAATAAAATTATCTTTTTTTCCCCCTTGTCTGACGTAGATGAGAATATCCTAATGCTGCACGTCACAGCTAGTCATTTGCTTGCATCCATTTTATCAGCAACACCTCAGATCGAGCTTTGTGTGGAAGAAGTGACCCTGGTCAGGAGATCAGGAGCTACCCTCATTGCAACCACATCACTCTACTTCAGATATTTTCCACCTCTAAGAGGGGAAATAAATATGTCACTCTCTGTAAGTAAAAGGGAAAATAAAGAGGTCAAGGTAACTAGGTCACTTATTCTAAATAGAAGAGAAAATGATCAGGAGGACAGTTTTGAAGACGCCTATGAAATCATCCCTGCAGCAATAACAATGAATCTAGCAGCTTCCTTGGAAGAATGCACAACTGGATTATATTTATTTCTCAATAACAGATTCTCAGATGCAGTAAACCTCATTCATCCATGGTCTAAAAACAGCGCATACCATGCCCTAATATATAGTATCATTATGGTTGTCAAGGCCATCCTGACTTTTGAGCCACAGGATATAGAGATTGGAATGGCCACCACAAAGGAAGCTTTGAAAACTTGTAACAATTTCCGAAAACCTAGGATAGTGACTTTGTCTCGTCTAGTGGGTAAACAAGGAATAAAGGCTGTCACAGAAGAGGAATTGCATGCAGAAATCTGTTATGCTGAGTGTTTGGTTTTGAAATCCTCCATGACATTTATACAGGATGACAGTATACTTGGTTTTCTTAAAAGTGGGTTCAACATTGGGTCAAGTTACCATATATACCAAGATTGTCAACGAGTATTAGCACAGATGCCTAACAACCAAAGTAAAGCCCACAAACACCTGGTTGGAGGAATAAAATTTGGACTTGGAACATTCAATTTGATGTTATCACTTGTGCCACCAAGGACACTTAAACTACTCAATATCATTGGATTTTCTGGTGATAGAGAGGTAGGTTTGGCTTTGCTTCATGAGAGTGCCTCTGAAACCCATATAAATAATATCTTAAGTGTTTTGACTCTCCTCTTTTATTACAATTATATCTATGTTGCTTTTGGTGTTGAAAACATTTACAAGTCTGCTACGGAGGACCTCTTCCTAATTTATCTACGGAAATTTCCAAACTGTGTCCTACTTAAATTTTTTCATGCACGTTCTAGTATGTTGAATGGAAAATTTGAAAATGCACAGTTAAAATTAGAAGAGTGCATTTTTATTCAGAATGAATGGAAGCAGGTTCATCACCTCTGTTACTGGGAACTCATGTGGTGCCACATTTTTATGCAGGAGTGGAGGCAGGCTTACAACTACGCTGATTTACTGTCTCAACACAGCAGGTGGTCCAAGGCGATATATATGTACAGTAAAGCTATAATACTGGCCTTGCTTCCTTCTGATTTTGGGAAAGCAGTAAATGAGGATATGAACTCTCTCTTCATAAAAGTAGATAGCCTGAGAAACAAATTTTTAGGCACTTCTGTGCCAATAGAAAAGTTTGTTGCTGAGAAGGGTCAGCGCTATGGTACTACTACAGGCTGGTTTACAGCACAGCCCCTTCTGGAATTCATGTATGCCTGGAGTGGTTTCCGAGTCATGAGCAAAAAAATAGAGCTTATTTCACGCTGGTTATCAATAATTAACAAAGGAGAAGATCTTTTACAAGAGAATCCAAATAAAGAGTATGGCACAGATGACATAAGTTTGTTAAATTTACTGAAAGGTCTATGCCTAAAACACTTAGGCAGATATTTAAGGGCTGAACATTACTTTAATCGTGTCATTCAACAGGAGAAATTGTTAAAATATGACCACTATTTGGTGCCATACACTTACTATGAACTGGGAATTCTATACTATCTAAAAGGAGATTATGATAGTGCAATAAAAAGCCTTGACAACATAAAAAACTACAAAGACTATTCCATGGAAGCCCGATTACAGTTTAGGGCTCACATAGCCCTTGAACAAATAGCCAAAGAAAAGTGATCTGAACACAGAGCGTGGTTTTGTTTAGTATGATTGAAATATCCACAATCAGCAAGATAATTAAAAGGTTGAAAAATCATTTCTTTGTGGAAATAATTCAAGAGGCAGCTGCCAAAAATCTGATCAATAACAAATAAGAAAGGAATTGGCCATTGCTTTCCCCTCTTTCTTTCTCATACCTATACAATGGAATGTCTTAGACTGGCAACTGGAGCGATACATGTTCTTGAAAAAGAAAAGGCAAATGATGTACATTATAAAGAATATTTTCTCTCATATGTTGTACATTTATCGATCATGTTAGATAAGGTTTTCAAAACCTAAAAAATATTTTTTAACATGTCACTAAAGTTTGCAACTCCCAAATAAAATAGGGGAAGTAGTTACAGTGGGATCCCAGTGCTCTGTAAATGTTTTTATTTAATTTTTAGAAAAAATGACTTCAAAATCTTACTGACATATCAAAATAATGATGCATTGAATAGCATGGATTTGAATAGTTTTCATTTTTGTTGGCTTTTTATACCAGGGGAAAAGCCCCCTGTGTGATTAGCAGATTTTTTTTACCCTCTTTCTGTAGGAAGCTCAAATACCTGCTTATAATTTGCAGGATAGAGAAGAAAGGCTCTTTACCCCCTTTTATACACTAACTCTTTGAAGATAATTGGAGGAGGCCAAGAAGATAGACCACTGGCTTTCGGAAGACAGTTCAGTTACCTAGTAACCCTCCTTTTAGTTATCATCCCTAAAGTATAATTCCTGTTAAGACCAGCTCTTCAACATAATTAAACCCTTTGCATCCATCCATTGTTAGAGGGCTAATCTGAGAGTAAACAGCAGCTGTCAGGGGATGGGGTTTGGGATTGTTTTACCTACCTTAGGGGTAAAGTCAGTCCCTAATTTCAAGACCCTTAAGTCTGGTTGAGTGTGTCTTCCTTGTAGTTACCCTTTGAATCAGAAGTTGCTGGGAAAGTTTGGCTTGCTAAAGCATATCATCTTAAATTGGAACAAGATGAGAAGTTAGTATTTCAGATTAGGCAATGCTTACTTTTAAAAACATTTTCCTCATAAATTAAAAACACACTTTCAAGTGAACAGTTGTGCTTGAGTTATTCCCCATTATTTAATTAGTATGGTTACAGTGGTTAAGAGGGCAGGTTCTGGTATGATTGCCTAGATTTGAATTCTAGCTGTGCCACTAACTAGCAATGTGGTCTTGGGCCTCTGTGCCTCAGTTTACTTAGCTGTAAAATAGTGATAATAATATCTTGTGGCTTTACTGTGTTAAGATTGAGCTAATAATCATTTATTATTATCTTTATTTTTACTACTACTAATGTTACCAAAAGTTCAGCACTTGTCCCCAGGCCACATCAGAAAAACTAGGACAAGTGGCTCGAGAAGGAAAGAAAAATTTATTAATTTGCAAATGAGTCAGCAATTAGGAGGTTGGCAGAAGGCCATCTTAAAGTATACTAACCTCCTGCCTCTTAACAGAAATACAAAGCTTTTAAAGGTGAGGTTTTCAGCCTCAGGCTAATGCTGTTCAATTATACTTGATGGTTTCTGATTCATCCATCTTGGCTAAAACAATCTTGTGACCTCTGCACTTGAGCCTTGACAGTACCCTTGAGCCTTCTCCTGTGGTACTAAGAACAAAGGACACTCCCCAGTCTCTTCCAACCTGAGGCAATATTGTAGGTGTTAGTTCTCAAAAAGGGTGAAGGGGTTTGAAGAGACAAAAAACATTTTTACCCTTTTTTAGGCCATTATTACACTAATAATAATATATTAATTAATACATTATTCTTCAGTGGAGAGAACTTTCTTGGAAAAAGCAAAGATCCCTTTGTTACTTGCTTTACCAATCTAGAATTTGACCTATTAATTTGCTTTTATTGTTCTGTTTATTTATTTATTTGGCACCTTCATCTTGGATATTTTGATCACTTATGAAGTAAGTATCTGTCTGCCTAAATTATGGCTTTGTGGTTTGTAAAATATCCCAATGAATAGCAAATTTGTTAATTGGTTAAATAAATATGTATTGAATGCCTACTATATGCAGGAACTGAACATGGTGCTGAGGATATAAAGATAAATAAAGTAAGATTTCTCTCCTGAGGGCCTTTTTAGGGAGATAAATTAGAAAAGATTTTTCTTAGGGTGGAAACTCTTAAAACACTTGCTTAAATAGATGGAAGTTTATTTGTCCCAAACAAAAGCAATCTGAAAGCAGATAGCTCAGATATGGTATGGTACTTTTTATCTTTTATTTATTTATTATTTATTTATTTTTGAGACAGAGTCTCGCTTTGTTGCCCAGGCTAGAGTGAGTGCCCTGGCGTCAGTCTAGCTCACAGCCACTTCAGACTCCTGGGCTCAAGCAATCCTTCTGCCTCAGCCTCCCGAGTAGCTGGGACTACAGGCATATGCCACCATGCCTGGCTAATTTTTTTCTATATATATTAGTTGGCCAATTAATTTCTTTCTATTTATAGTAGAGACGGGGTCTTGCTCAGGCTGGTTTCGAACTCCTGACCTCAAGCAATCCGCATGCCTCAGCCTCCCAGAGTGCTAGGATTACAGGCGTGAGCCACCGCGCCCGGCCATTCAGGGACTTTTTAGATGAACTAAACTCTCCCTTAGCAAATGAAATCTCACATCAATCAAGTATTTAAGTACCTACTATGAGCCTAAGAAATTTTTACTTTGATTTTTTTTTTTCTTTTGAGACAGAGTCTTGCTCTGTTGCCTGGGCTAGAGTACTGTGGCATCAGCCTAGCTCAGAGCAACCTCAAACTCCTGGGCTCAGGCGATTCTCCTGCCTCAGCCTCCCAGAGTGCTAGGATTGTAGGCACGAGCCACAGCACCTGGGCCCCCAAAATTTTTACTTTGAGAAAGGGCAAGAACTCTAGAAGGAGTCATGAGCCCTAAGTCATTCATTTCACAAAATTTTTGTAGATAAATTTCTGTTTATATGGATGAAATGGAATCAAGAGGAAAATTATAATTGATTAATTCCGTCTGCCTTTGGGAGCTCTCATCTTGATTTCTGTTTTTTTTAATCATTTTTTTAAGTTTTCTAATTTTAAGCCACTAAATTCTGGTGATTCCTCCTTTGAAATATCTGTTGAATCTATTCCTCTTTTTTCCTTTCCATGCTATCAGCCTAGGTTAAGACTTTATTACTTCCTGTTTAGATTACTGCAGTAATCTTGTAAATTTTTATGCTTTAGATTTTAGTGCTTTAGAGTTCACAGAGTTATGTGTTTTCTTTTTTTTTTTTTTCTTTCTTTTATTTGCTGTTTCCCTTTTTCAGGAATGAACAGAACATTTCCTTTTTCTTTCTTTTCTTTGAGACAAAGTCTCACTCTGTTGCCTGGCTAGCTAGAGTGCCGTGGCGTCAGCCTAGCTCACAGCAACCTCAAATTCCTGGGCTCAAGTGATCCTTCTGCCTCAGCCTCCCGAGTAGCTGGGACTGCAGGCATGTGCCACCATTTAGCCAATTAATTTGTTTCTATTTTTAGTAGAGATGTGTCTAGATCTTGGTCAGGCAGGTTTCCAACTCCTGACCTTGAGTGATCTGCCCGCCCCGGCTTCCCAGAGTGCTAGGATTACAGGCGTGAGCCACCTCAGGCCTGGCCCTGAACAGAACATTTTCATCCGAGGAAAACAATCCAGTCTTCAGTCTACTGTTAGGGAAACCTATCCTCCCTATCTGAGATTATAAAGCCTCCTCTCTGGGCAAAGCTGGGCAAGGCAGATAACAGTAATCAATTTGAAGATACACCTTGCTAAAATTGGATTTTTCTTTTTCTTTTTTTTTTTTTTTGAGACAGAGTCTCACTTTGTTGCCTAGGCTAGAGTGAGTGCCATGGCGTCAGCCTAGCTCACAGCAACCTCAAACTCTTGGGCTCAAGCAATCCTGCTGCCTCAGCCTCCCAAGTAGCTGGGACTACAGGCATGTGCCACCATGCCCGGCTAATTTTTTCTATATATATTTTAGTTGGCCAATTAATTTCTTTCTATTTATAGTAGAGATGGGGTCTCGCTCTTGCTCAGGCTGGTCTCGAACTCCTGAGCTCAAACGATCCGCCCACCTCGGCCTCCCAGAGAGCTAGGATTACAGGCTT